>OZ038382.1:118010495-118102995 GCA_964036045.1 Eutreptiella sp. 'Long Island Sound 2002'
CCCCTGTGCCAGCAAGGCAGCCGAAATGTTGCAGAAAACATCCTGCAGCCCCAGTGCGGCTGCCCCTTGTGGGGGAAGGGGGGGGGGTCATCTGTCGCTGGCGGGCGCGGCGGGCTCGCTCTGGGGGCACGTCGGGACGCGGGCACCATGTCCCGGTCGGGCGAGGGCGCCTGCCGGGCCAGCCGCCGCGATTCCAGCCTCCGGGCCCGCTGCGAGGGCCTCTCTGGCGCCCGCAGCGCTGCGGACGCCGGTGTGGCCCGCCCCAGCCATGCCGAGAGCGCGCTTGCCCCCGCCTGGCGGGCCGCCGCTGCCGGCAGCTGCCGGCCTTGTGCCCGCCGCTGCTGGGGGGGCGCCTGTCCCGGCGCCGTGTGTCCCTCGTGCACCCGCGGCAGCACCGGCTGATTCCCTAGTCCAACTGCAGGTAGCGGCTGCACGAGGGCGAGCCATGTTGCGCGCACCGGGCCCCCATCGACCCTCTACCCTCGCCCTGCCGCCGCGGGCGCTGCTCTTCCAGCCGGGCGACCCCCGGGACGTGCTCCCGCCGCGGCCAGCGAGCGTAGGGGAGCAGTGCTGGCCCCCCTCCCGGGGGGCGGGGGAAATAGGTCATGAGGAAGCGTGTCGCCCCGCCCCCCCGGCTGGATGCGGGCTGGCGTGCGCAGGCAGTGCAGCCACGCTTCCTACAGATGCAGGGCCAGGCCTTGCAGCCGCAGTGCCATGTCCGCCCTAGCCGCGAAGAACGGCCGCGCCCGCAGCCGCGCACACAGGCGGCCCCCGAGCGGGAACGAGTCCCCTGCAGCGGTTACTGGGAGCCCCTTGCGGGAAGCGCCCTGCAGCCATGTGGCGCTGCAACAGCCGCGCGGCGTGCCGCAGGACTTGCGCGCGCTCGCCGAGCGGGAGGCGCATCCCCCGCAATTGATGGTGGGGGGACGCCGGCAGGGCCCGGCCCAGGAAGTTCTCGCAGTCCAGAGCCAGCTGTGCCCAGGTGACGTCCCCTGGGCCATCCTGCCATCGGAGGGCCGCTGCCCAGCGGACCAGGTCCTGGGCGAACGCGGGCCCCCCTTGAACCTAATACCCAAATCGGGTGAAAATCATGTAAATACGGCCTAAAAGATGCTTTACATACCTTGGATGGTCTTATTGTGTAGTCAAAATATCATACAAATAAGTTTCGAAAACGGTGAAAACTGCATAAGCAGCTTGTGTACCAATCCCCTTGGAAGCCCCCCCCCCCCCCCCCCCGGACCTAATACCCAGATCGGGTGAAAAACATGTAAATACGGCCTAAAGCATGCTTTACACACTTTGGATGGCCTTTTTAGCGGATCACAATATCATAGGAATAAGTTCCGAAAACTTCGAGGTCTGAGCTGCAGAGGGTGGTAAACTGCATAAGCAGGTTGTGTACCAATCCCTTGGAAAGCCCCCCCCCCCCCTTGGACCTAATACCCAAATAGGGTGAAAATCATATAAATACGCCCGAAAACATGCTTTACATACGTTGGATGGTTATATTGTGTGGTCACAATATCATACAAATAAGTTTCCGAAAACTTCGATTTTTGAGCTGCCTAGGGTGAGAAATTTCACTAGCAGGTTGTGTACCAATCCCTTGGAAGCCCCCCCCCCCCCCCCCCCCCCACGGACCTAATATCCAAATAGGCTGAAAATCATGTAAATACGGCCTAAAACAGGCTTTACATACTTCGGATGGTCATTTTGGGTGATCACAATATCACAGGAATATGTTCCGAAAACTTCGATTTTTGAGCTGCGGAGGGTGAAAAACTGGATTAGCAGGTTGTGTACCAATCCCTTGGAAGCCCCCCCCCCCCCCCCCCCCCCGGACCTAATACCCAAATAGGGTGGAAATTGTGTAAATACGGCGTAAAACATGCTTTAGATACTTTGGATGGTCATTTTAGGTGATCACAATATCATAGGAATAAGTTCCGAAAACTTCAATTTTTGAGCCGCGGAGGGTAAAAAATTGCATTAGCAGGTTGTGTACCAATCCCTTGGAAGCCCCGCCCCCACCCTTGAACCTAATACCCAAATAGGGTGAAAATCATGTAAATACGACCTAAAACATGCTTTACATACCTTGGATGGTCATATTGTGTGGTCACAATATCATACAAAAAAGTTTCGAAAACTTCGATTTTTGAGCTGCCTAGGGTGAGAAATTGCACTAGCAGGTTGTGTACCAATCCTTGGAAGCCCCCCCCCCCCCCCCCCACGGACCTAATATCCAAATAGGCTGAAAATCATGTAAATACGGCCTAGAACAGGCTTTACATACTTCGGATGGTCATTTTGGGTGATCACAATATCGCAGGAATATGTTCCGAAAACTTCAATTTTTGAGCCGCGGAGGGTAAAAAATTGCATTAGCAGGTTGTGTACCAATCCCCTTGGAAGCCCCGCCCCCACCCTTGAACCTAATACCCAAATAGGGTGAAAATCATGTAAATACGACCTAAAACATGCTTTACATACCTTGGATGGTCATATTGTGTGGTCACAATATCATACAAAAAAGTTCCGAAAACTTCGATTTTTGAGCTGCGGAGGGTGAAAAACTGCAGAAGCAGGTTGTGAACCAATCCCTTGGAAACCCCCCATCCCCCCCCCCCCCCCCCCGGACCTAATATCCAAATAGGGTGAAAATCGTGTAAATACGGCTGAAAACATGCTTTACATACTTTGGATGGTCATTTTAGGTGATCACAATATCATAGGAATAAGTCCCGAAAAGTTCGATCTTTGAGCTGCGGAGGGTGAAAAATTGCATTAGCAGCTTGTGTACCAATCCCTTGGAAGCCCCCCGCCCCCCCCCCCCCCCCCCCGCGGACCCCATACCCAAATAGGGTGAAAATCGTGTAAATACGGCCTAAAACAGGCTTTACATACTTTGGATGGTCATTTTAGGTGATCACAATATCATACGAATAAGATCCGAGAACTTCGATTGTTGAGCTGCAGAGGGTGAAAAATTGCATTAGCAGCTTGTGTACCAATCCCTTGGAACCCCCCCCCCCCCCCCCCCCGCGGACCTGATAACCAAAGAGGGTGAAAATCGTGTAAATACCGCCTAAAACATGCTTTATATACTTTGGATGGTCATATTGTGTGGTCACAATATCATACAAATAAGTTTCGAAAACGTCGATTTTTGAGCTGCACAGGGTGAAAAATTGCATTAGCAGGTTGTGTACCAATCCCTTGGAGGCCCCCCATCCCCCCCCCCCCCCCCCCCCGGACCTGATAACCAAACAGGGTGAAAATCGTGTAAATACGGCCTAAAACATGCTTTACATACTTTCGATGGTCATTTTAGGTGATCACAATATCATAGGAATAAGTCCCGAAAACTTCGATTTTTGAGCTGCGGAGGGTGAAAAGCTGCATAAGCAGGTTGTGTACCAATCCCTTGGAACCCCCCCCCCCCCGGACCCTAATACCCAAATGGGGTGAAAATCGTGTAAATACGGCCGAAAACATGCTTTACATACTTCGGATGGTCATTTTAGGTGATCACAATATCATACGAATAAGATCCGAAAACTTCGGTTTTTGAGCTGCGGAGTGTGAAAAAGTGCATTAGCAGGTTGTGTACCAATCCCTTGGAGACCCCCCCCCCCCCTGAACGTAATACCCAAAAAGGGTGAAAATCATGTAAATACGGGCTAAATCATGCTTTACATACTTTGGATGTTCATTTTAGGTGATCACAATATCATACAACTAAGTTTCGAAAACTTCGATTTTTGAGCTGCGGAAAGTGAAAAATTGCATTAGCACGTTGTGTACCCATCCCTTGGAAGCCCCCCCCCCCCCGCCCCCCACAGACCTAATACCCAAACAGGGTGAAAATCGTGTAAATACGGCCTGAAACATGCTTTACATACTTTGGATGGTGATTTTAGGTGATCACAATATGATAGGAATAAGATCCGAAAACTTCGATTTTTGAGCCGCGGAGGGTGAAAAACTGCATTAGCAGATTGTGTACCAATCCCTTGGAAGCCCCTCCGCTATGGGATACGGATGCATGTGCACGACCGGTACCGTCAGGCACAAAAAAGAAGTGCAAAGCAAAAGTCAAAGAGAAAGCTCTTCAGTGACATGTCATAGGCGCCTTTCGCTGCAGTAGTGAGCCGGTGCAGAATATGCAAAGCGAGTCCACTGCATCTAAGTCCTATGAACTAAATCCTGGCAGAATGACGTATCATCGCCCCCCGCCCCCCCCCGGACCCGATTCTCAAATAGGGTGAAAATCGTGTAAATACGGGCTAATTCATGCTTTACATACTTTGCATGGTCATTTTAGGTGATCACAATATCATAGGAATAAGATCCGAAAACTTCGATTGTTGAGCTGCAGAGGGTGAAAAACTGCATAAGCAGGTTGTGTACCCATCCCTTGGAAGCCCCGCCCCCCCCCACGGACCTAATACCCAAATAGGGTGAAAATCATGTAAATACGGCCTAAAACATGCTTTACATACCTTGGATGGTCATATTGTGTGGTGGCAATATCATACCAATAAGTTTCCAAAACTTCGATTTTTGAGCTCTCCACGGTGAAAAACTGCATAAGCAGCTTGTGTACCAATCCCTTGGAAGCCCCCCCCCCCCCCCCCCCCCCGCGGACCTAATACCCAAATAGGGTGAAAAACATGTAAATACGGCCTAAACACATGCTTTACATACTTCGGATGGTCATTTTAGGTAATCGCAATATCATACGAATAAGTCCGAAAACTTCGATTTTTGAGCTGCAGAGGGTGAAAAATTGCATAAGCAGGTTGTGTACCAATCCCTTGGAAGCCCCCCCCCCCCCCACCCCCCTTGAACCTAATACCCAAACAGGCTGAAAATCGTGTAAATACGGCCCAAAACATGCTTTACACACCTTGGATGGTCATATTGTGTGGTGGCAATATCATGCCAATAAGTTTCCAAAACTTCGATTTTTTGAGCTCTCCAAGGTGATAAACTGCATAAGCAGCTTGTGTACCAATCCCTTGGAAGCCCCCCCCCCCCCCCCCCAACGCCCCCGGACCTAATACCCAAACAGGGTGAAAATCGTGTAAATACCGCCTAAAACATGGCTTTACATACTTTGGATGGTCATATTGTGTGGTCACAATATCATACAACTAAGTTTTGAAAACTTTGATTTTTGAGCTGCAAAGGGTGAAAAATTGCATAAGCAGGTTGTGTACCGATCCCTTGGAAGCCCCCCATCCCCCCCCGGACCTAATAACCAAACAGGGTGAAAATCGTGTAAATACGGCCTAAAACATGCTTTACATACTTTGGATGGTCATTTTAGGTGATCACAATATCATACGAATAAGATCCGAAAACTTCGATTTTTGAGCTGCGGAGGGTGAAAAACTGCATTAGCAGGTTGTGTACCAATCCCTTGGAAGCCCCCCCCCCCCCCTGAACGTAATGCCCAAAAAGGGTGAAAATCATGTAAATACGGCCTGAAACATGCTTTACATACTTTGGATGGTCATATTGTGTGGTCACAATATCATACAAATAAGTTTCGAAAACGTCGATTTTTGAGCTGCACAGGGTGAAAAATTGCATTAGCAGGTTGTGTACCAATCCCTTGGAAGCCCCCCATCCCCCCCCCCCCCCGGACCCGATAACCAAACAGGGTGAAAATCGTGTAAATACGGCCTAAAACATGCTTTACATACTTTCGATGGTCATTTTAGGTGATCACAATATCATAGGAATAAGATCCGAAAACTTCGATTTTTTGAGCCGCGGAGGGTGAAAAACTGCATTAGCAGATTGTGTACCAATCCCTTGGAAGCCCCTCCGCTATGGGATACGGATGCATGTGCACGACCGGTACCGTCAGGCACAAAAAAGAAGTGCAAAGCAAAAGTCAAAGGGAAAAGCTCTTCAGTGACATGTCATAGGCGCCTTTAGCTGCAGTAGATGAGCCGGTGCAGAATATGCAAAGCGAGTCCACTGCATCTAAGTCCTATGAACTAAATCCTGGCAG
Organism: Eutreptiella sp. 'Long Island Sound 2002'; assembly: GCA_964036045.1. Classification (NCBI taxonomy): domain Eukaryota; phylum Euglenozoa; class Euglenophyceae; order Eutreptiales; family Eutreptiaceae; genus Eutreptiella; species Eutreptiella sp. 'Long Island Sound 2002'. Next base: position 118,016,527 of record OZ038382.1, read on the forward strand.
AATGACGTATCATCGCCCCCCGCCCCCCCGGACCCAATTCCCAAATAGGGTGAAAATCGTGTAAATACGGGCTAATTCAGGCTTTACATACTTTGCATGGTCATTTTAGGTGATCACAATATCATAGGAATAAGATCCGAAAACTTCGATTGTTGAGCTGCAGAGGGTGAAAAACTGCATAAGCAGGTTGTGTACCAATCCCTTGGAAGCCCCGCCCCCCCCCCACGGACCTAATACCCAAATAGGGTGAAAATCATGTAAATACGGCCTAAAACATGCTTTACATACCTTGGATGGTCATATTGTGTGGTGGCAATATCATACCAATAAGTTTCCAAAACTTCAATTTTTGAGCTCTCCACGGTGAAAAACTGCATAAGCAGCTTGTGTACCAATCCCTTGGAAGCCCCCCCCCCCCCCCCCGCGGACCTAATACCCAAATAGGGTGAAAAACATGTAAATATGGCCTAAAACAGGCTTACATACTTTGGATGGTCATTTTAGGTAATCGCAATATCATACGAATAAGTCCGAAAACTTCGATTTTCGAGCTGCAGAGGGTGAAAATTGCATAAGCAGGTTGTGTACCAATCCCTTGGAAGCCCCCCCCCCCCCCCCCCCCACCACCCTTGAACCTAATACCCAAACAGGGTGAAAATCGTGTAAATACGGCCTAAAACATGCTTTACATACCTTGGATGGTCATATTGTGTGGTGGCAATATCATAACAATAAGTTTCCAAAACTTGAATTTTTGAGCTCTCCAAGGTGATAAACTGCATAAGCAGCTTGTGTACCAATCCCTTGGAAGCCCCCCCCACCCCCCCCCTTGAACGTAATACCCAAAAAGGGTGAAAATCATGTGAATACGGCCTGAAACATGCTTTACATACTTTGGATGGTCATATTGTGTGGTCACAATATGATAGGAATACGATCCGAAAACTTCGATTTTTGAGCTGCGGAGGGTGAAAAACTGCATTAGCAGGTTGTGTACCAATCCCTTGGAAGCCCCGCCCCCCCCCCCCCCCACGCCCCCGGACCTAATACCCAAACAGGGTGAAAATCGTGTAAATACCGCCTAAAACATGCTTTACATACTTTGGATGGTCATATTGTGTGGTCACAATATCATACAACTAAGTTTTGAAAACTTCGATTTTTGAGCTGCAAAGGGTGAAAAATTGCATTAGCAGGTTGTGTACCAAACCCTTGGAAGCCGCCCCCCCCCCCCCCCCCCCGGACCTAATAACCAAACGGGTTGAAAACCGTGTAAATACGGCCTAAAACATGCTTTAAATACTTTGGATGGTCATTTTAGGTGATCACAATATCACACGAATAAGATCCGAAAACTTCGATTTTTGAGCTGCGGAGGGTGAAAAACTGCATTAGCAGGTTGTGTACCAATCCCTTGGAAGCCCCCCCCCCCCCACCCCCTGAACGTAATGCCCAAAAAGGGTGAAAATCATGTAAAATACGGCCTGAAACATGCTTTACATACTTTGGATGGTCATATTGTGTGGTCACAATATCATACAACTAAGTTTCGAAAAATTCGATTTTTGAGCTGCAGAGGGTGAAAAATTGCATTAGAAGGTTGTGTACCAATCCCTTGGAAGCCCCCCCCCCCCCCCCCCGCCCCCCCACGGACCTAATACCCAAACAGGGTGAAGATCGTGTAAATACGGCCTGAAACATGCTTTACATACTTTGGATGGTGATTTTAGGTGATCACAATATCATAGGAATAAGTTCCAAAAACTTCGATTTTTGAGCCGCGGAGGGTGAAAAACTGCATTAGCAGATTGTGTACCAATCCCTTGGAAGCCCCCCCGCTATGGGATACCGATGCATGTGCACGACCGGTACCGTCAGGCACAAAAAAAGAAGTGCAAAGCAAAAGTCAAAGAGAAAAAGCTCTTCAGTGACATGTCATAGGCGCCTTTCGCTGCAGTAGATGAGCCGGTGCAGAATATGCAAAGCGAGTCCACTGCATCTAAGTCCTATGAACTAAATCCTGGCAGAATGACGTATCATCGCCCCCCCCCCCCCCCCCCGGACCTAATTCCCAAATAGGGTGAAAATCGTGTAAATACGGGCTAATTCATGCTTTACATACTTTGCATGGTCATTTTAGGTGATCACAATATCATAGGAATAAGATCCGAAAACTTCGATTGTTGAGCTACGGAGGGTGAAAAACCGGCATAAGCAGGCTGTGTACCAATCCCTTGGAAGGCCCGCCCCCCCCCCCACGGACCTAATACCCAAATAGGGTGAAAATCATGTAAATACGGACTAAAAAATGCTTTACATACCTTGGATGGTCATATTGTGTGGTGGCAATATCATACCAATAAGTTGCCAAACTTCATTTTTGAGCTCTCCACGGTGAAAAGCTGCATAAGCAGCTTGTGTACCAATCCCTTGGAAGCCCCCCCCCCCCCCCCCCCCCCGCGGACCTAATACCAAAATAGGGTGAAAAACATGTAAATACGGCCTAAAACAGAATTTACATACTTTGAATGGTCATTTTAGGTACTCGCAATATCATACGAATCAGTCCGAAAACTTCGATTTTTGAGCTGCGGAGGGTGAAAGACTGCATTAGCAGGTGGTTTACTAATCCCTTGGAAGTCCCCCCCCAACCCCCCTTGAACCTAATACCCAAACAGGGTGAAAATCGTGTAAATACCGCCTAAAACATGCTTTACATACTGTGGATGGTCATATTGTGTGGTCACAATATCATACAACTAAGTTCCGAAAACTTCAATTTGTGAGCTGCAGAGGGTGAAAAATTGCATAAGCAGCTTGTGTACCAATCCCTTGGAAGCCCCCCCCCCCCAGGACCTAATACCCAAACGGGGTGAAAATCATGTAAATACGGCCTAAAACATGCTTTACATACCTTGGATGGTCATATTGTGTGGTGGCAATATCATACCAATAAGTTTCCAAAACTTCATTTTTGAGCTCTCCACGGTGAAAAGCTGCATAAGCAGCTTGTGTACCAATCCCTTGGAAGCCCCCCCCCCCCCCCCCCCCCCGCGGACCTAATACCAAAATAGGGTGAAAAACATGTAAATACGGCCTAAAACAGAATTTACATACTTTGAATGGTCATTTTAGGTACTCGCAATATCATACGAATCAGTCCGAAAACTTCGATTTTTGAGCTGCGGAGGGTGAAAGACTGCATTAGCAGGTGGTGTACTAATCCCTTGGAAGTCCCCCCCCAACCCCCCTTGAACCTAATACCCAAACAGGGTGAAAATCGTGTAAATACCGCCTAAAACATGCTTTACATACTGTGGATGGTCATATTGTGTGGTCACAATATCATACAACTAAGTTCCGAAACTTCAATTTGTGAGTTGCAGAGGGTGAAAAATTGCATAAGCAGCTTGTGTACCAATCCCTTGGAAGCCCCCCCCCCCCCAGGACCTAATACCCAAACAGGGTGAAAATCGTTTAAATACGGCCTAAAACATGCTTTACATACCTTGGATGGTCATATTGTGTGGTGGCAATATCATACCAATAAGTTTCCAAAACTTCGATTTTTGAGCTCTCCAAGGTGATAAACTGCATTAGCAGCTTGTGTACCAATCCCTTGGAAGCCCCCCCCCCCCCCCCCTGAACGTAATACCGAAAAAGGGTGAAAATCATGTAAATACGGCCTAAAACATGCTTTACATACTTTGGATGGTCATATTGTGTGGTCACAATATGATAGGAATAAGATCCGAAAACTTCGATTTTTGAGCTGCGGAGGGTGAAAAACTGCATTAGCAGGTTGTGTACCAATCCCTTGGAAGCCCCGCCCCCCAACCCCCCCCCCCCCCCCCCGGACCTAATACCCAAACAGGGTGAAAATCGTGTAAATATCGCCTAAAACATGCTTTACATACTTTGGATGGTCATATTGTGTGGTCACAATATATTACAACTAAGTTTTGAAAACTTCGATTTTTGAGCTGCAGAGGGTGAAAAATTGCATTAGCAGGTTGTGTACCAATCCCTTGGAAGCCCCCCCCCCCCCCCCCCCACCCCCCCCTGGACCTAATACCCAAACAGGGTGAAAATCGTGTAAATACCGCCTAGGACATGCTTTACATACCTTGGATGGTGATAATGTGTGGTGGCAATATCATACCAATAAGTTTCCAAAAACTTCGATTTTTGAGCTCTCCAAGGTGAAAAGCTGCATAAGCAGCTTGTGTACCAATCCCTTGGAAGCCCCCCCCCCCCCCCCCCCCCCGGACCTAATACCCAAATAGGGTGAAAATCGTGTAAATACGGGCTAAAACCTGCTTTACATACCTTGGATGGTCATATTGTGTGGTGGCAATATCATACCAATAAGTTTCCAAAAGTTCAATTTTTGAGCTCTCCACGGTGAAAACCTGCATAAGCAGCTTGTGTACCAATCCCTTGGAAGCCCCCCCCCCCCCCCCCCCGCGGACCTAATACCCAAATAGGGTGAAAAACATGTAAATACGGCCTAAAACATGCTTTACATACTTTGGTAGGTCATTTTAGGTGATCACAAAATCATACGAATAAGTTCCGAAAACTTCGATTGTTGAGCTGCGGAGGGTGAAAAATTGCATTAGCAGGTTGTGTACCAATCCCTTGGAGCCCCCCCCCCCCCCCCCCCCCCGGACCTAATTCCCAAATAGGGTGTAAATCGTGTAAATACGGGCTAGAACATGCTTTACATACCTTGGATGGTCATTTTTGTGGTGGCAATATCATACCAATAAGTTTCCAAAACTTCGATTTTTGAGCTCTCCACGGTGAAAAACTGCATTAGCAGCTTGTGTACCAATCCCTTGGAAGCCCCAGCCCCCCCCCCCGCGGACCCTAATCCCCAAATAGGGTGAAAAACATGTAAATAGGGCCTAAAACAGGCTTTACATACTTTGGATGGTCATTTATGGTGATCGGAATATCATACGAATAAGTTCCGAAAAACTTCGATTGTTGAGCTGCGGAGGGTGAAAAACTGGATTAGCAGGTTGTGTACCAATCTCTTGGAAGCCCCCCCCCCCCCCCCCCGCGGACCTAATACCCAAATAGGGTGAAAAACATGTAAGTACGGCCTAAACATGCTTGACATACTTTGGATGGTCATTTCAGGTGATCGCAATATCATACGAATAAGTTCCGAAAACTTCGATTGTTGAGCTGCGGAGGGTGAAAAACTGGATTAGCAGGTTGTGTACCAATCCCTTGGAAGCCCCCCCCCCCCCCCCCCCCCCGGACCTAATACCCAAATAGGCTGAAAAACATGTAAGTACGGCCTAAAACATGCTTTACATACTTTGGATGGTCATTTTAGGTGATCACAATATCATAGGAATCAGTCCCGAAAGCTTCGATTTTTGAGCTGCAGAGGGTGAAAAATTGCATTAGCAGGTGGTGTACCAATCCCTTGGAAGCCCCCCCCCCCCCCCCCCGGACCTAATACCCAAATAGGGTGAAAATCGTGTAAATACGGCATTCGTGTTTTAGCGTTCACTGGCCTATGTATAGAGGCGGAGGGGCGGAGAGGTGGGCCGAGTCGAGTTCGGACGCCCGTGTCCTCCCCTACATGCCCCCCGCCTGTGCCCGCACGGCGGCCAGAAGGGACGTGGCGGTCTTGACTAAGTCACTTCCGTGCACGCCCTCCCGTGCTGTCGCCGCCGCGGCGCCCTTGCCCTCTGCGCTGGGTTACCCGGCATCCCGGAGGACGCGCCCGTCAATGGGGGCCTACTGCTAGCCGCCCCCCGCCGCTTCGCCCCTCCTCTCTGGGTCGGCCACAGGTCGAGGCCCTGCAGCGCGCCCTCGTGTCCTGCCCGGGGTGAGTCGGTCACCCCGTGTCTCCCCACTCGGGTGGCGGGGGGGGGTGGCTGCGGTCCCCCTCCCCCCACCGGAAGAATTCCTCGCTCGTGCTGTCGTGCACGGCGGACAGGGGCAGGGCGACCCCCCCTCCCCGCGGCTTAAAATAGCCGCCATAGCCCATCTTGGGCCGAAACCTGCCCCCATGTGGGTCACGCATCTCGGGTCGGGGGAAATTGTGATCGCCCCCGAGGGGGGGGCTGTGGCCCCCCACTCCGTCTGAAGCGGGGATGGGGCGGGTGCAGTCCCCCTCCCCCCACTCTTCCCCTGCCACCACCTCACGCTGCCCTGTGGGGGGAGGGGGGAGCGCCACCGCGGTGCCCCGACACTGAGGCACTGCGCTGCAGGCGGCAGGGGGAAGTTGTGATCCTCCCCCACCACCGTCCGGGAAGCCCCGCCATTGGGGCATCGCTCCGCCGCGGGCGAGGGGAAAATGTGGACTTCCCTTGCCACCGTCAAGGGGGGAGGGCGGGCAGAGATTTCGCCCTCCCCCTCTCCTTTCCCCTCCCCTGCCCTAGCCTCTCTGCATAGCACACCTGGCCACACCCGTCCAACGGGGGCAGCTAGATTCCCAGCATGTACCCCCAGGCAGCCCTGCAGCGCCGGCAAAGGCGGCGGGCAGGCGGCGAGGTGTTGCACCGCGGCCGGCAGAGCGATGCAAGCCCCGCGTAGCCCCGTGGTGGAGGGGGGGGGATAACGCACTGGGTTGCCACCGAGGGACAGCCCGATAGAAAATCGTCACGCATCAGGTCCAGCATGGCGCACCAGAGCTGAGTGACGCACACGCGGACCTCCGCTTTCGCGCTCAGCAATGCCAGGACCTCCGAAGCTGGCACGAAAAGATCCGGCAGTGAGAACGCCGGGAAGCCTTCCGAGCCCTCCCATGGAGGTGTGGGGGTACCGCCTGTGGGGCCAGGAGGGTCAGCCCTGTCATCACTCCCCTCCTCCGTGAGGGATGCAGCCCGTCCAGCCCCAGATGCCCCGAGAGCGCCACCAGCGGCGCCACCCTGCAGCCCGGTGGCTGCCCACGAACTGTACGAACGGGGCTCTGGGCGCCGGGGGATGCTTCCCCTCCAGCCCCAGATGACCCGAGAGGGCCACCATCAGCGCCACTTGCAGCCCGTTGGCTGTCTGGTGCTGTGCAAGGCAAAGACCCCCGGCGTTACAGGGGCAGCCTCGCTGTCGCCGCCACTGCCCTCGAACCTGGCACCGCCAGAGCTGGCGCCAGAGCTGGGCGTCATCTGTTGGGTTAGGGGCGAGCCAGGGGGAAGGCCACACTTTCTGGGTGTCTATTTTTTTTTCGGGCCTCTTGTTGTGCACCTACACGTGGTAAGGCTGTTTCAGCCGAGCCACAACCACCATGTCCCTGCCCCGGGGGGCCCCTCGCGAAGGCGGAGCTCCCCTGGCGCAGTTTCGTTACATCACCGGCTGGGAGGACCCAGGGGGGGGTTGGCTCATGATGGGGGGCGAACTTTTTGGCCCGTGCCGGGCCGGACGCTCGCCGCTTTCGATGCCGAGCGGGGCATCAACGAGGACCTGCACCTCGCATGCCCGGGGACGGACCCCCTGGGCTTCCTGGGGTACCGGGGGGGCTCCCTCCCCCCCCCTCAAGGGGTCAACGATGCGGCGTGGCTGGCGCTGCGCGCCGCCGCCTGCAGCCGGTCAGGAGCGTCCGGATTCCTCGGGGAGGAGGGGGACGGCCGCTGGCCCTCCCTGCCCCCCACAATGGCGACAATCTCGGCATCGCCAATGGTGCCGGCGGCTGCAAGCCGCCGCCAGCGTCGCGCAGCGGCGGCCCAGCGCCGCGGCGCCACCAAGATAGCGGCCGCGCTGGCCCTTTCGGCGGCCACACTGGCCGCATCGGCGGGCTTACTGGCGGCCCGTTCCTCAGGCGGCCGTCGGGAGGTATCTGGGACGCCCGGGGCTGGAGGGGATGCATCCCCCAGCAATCTAACCCCGTGCTCTGGCCCTAGCTTCCCATCCGCGCCTCGCTTGGGCGCCATCCATAAATTGAAAATCGTGTAAATACAAGCTAAAACATGCTTACATACTTTGGATGGTCATTTTGGGTGATCACAATATCATACGAACAACATCTGAAAACTTCCATTGTTGAGCTGCGGAGGGTGAAAAACTGCATAAGCAGGTTGTGTACCAATCCCTTGGAAACCCCCCCCCCGGACCTAATACCCAAACAGGTGAAAATCGTGTAAATACGTCCTAAAACGTGCTTTACGTACCTGGGATGCTCATATTGTGTGGTCACAATATCATACAAATAAGTTTTGAAAACTTCAAGTTTTGAGCTGCAGAGGATGAAAAATTGCATTCGCAGGTTGTGTACCAATCCCGTGGAAGCCCCCCCCCCCCCCCCCCCCAGACCTAATACCCAAATAGGGTGAAAAGTGTGTAAATACGGGCTAAAACATGCTTTACATACTTTGGATGGTCATTTTAGGTGATCACAATATCATACGAATAAGATCCGAAAACTTCGATTGTTGAGCTGCGGAGTGTTAAAAGGGCATAAGCAGCTTGTGTACCAATCCCTTGGAAGCCCCCCCCCCCCCCCCTTGGAACCTAATACCCGAATAGGGTGAAAATCATGTAAATACAGCCTGAAACATGGCTTTACATACTTTGGATGGTCATATTGTTGGTCACAATATTATGCAAATAAGTCTCAAAAACTTCGATTATTGAGCAGTCCACGGTGAAAAACGGCATTAGCAGCTTGTGTACCAATCCCTTGCAAGCCCCCCCCCCCCCCCCCCCCCCGACCAAATACCCAAACAAGGTGAAAACCATGTAAATGCGGCCTAAAACATGCTTTACATACTTTGTATGGTCATATTAGGTCATCACAATATCATACGAATAAGTTCCGAAAACTTCGATTTTTGAGCTGCGGAGGGTGAAAAACTGCATTAGCACAATCCCTTGGAAGCCCCCCCCCCCCCCCCCCGGACCTAATAACCAAACAGGGTGAAAATCATGTAAATACGGCATTCGTCCATTAGCGTCCACTGGTCTATTTACAGAGGCAGAGGGGGGGGGAGGTGGGCCGAGTTGAGTTCAGGCACCCGTGTCCTCCCCTACAGCCCCCCCGCCTGAGCCTGCAACGGCAGCCAGGAGGGACGAGCCGGAGGGGACTAAGTCTCTTCCGTGTTGGCGATGTGCGCCACCACTTGGGGTCCGCCGGCTTGGCCCCCCAGACGCGGACCCCCACGTTGCCGGGGGCACCCCGTCAGCCAGCCCCGCGAACATGGAGCGGAGCTCCCTGTCCTCGGCGAGGGTCTTCAAGACCTCCGGGGAGGGCCCGCGGCGCTCCAGTGGTTGCTTGAACCACAACACGTACGCGGGGTGCGGGCAGGCCGCGCCCGTGACGACCCAGGGTCGGAAGTGCACCCCCCGGGCCTTGCCGCTGGCTCGCATCAGCAGCGGGGCCACGGACGAGGAGAGGTCGGTGGAGACCTCGAGCATCGAGCCCCGGGATCGCGGCCTGCATGAGTGGGGCAGGGCTGCCCCCATGAGCGGCCTGAGGTGCCGCCACGCGTGGTCCTTCCCAAAGGCTCCCACGTGGAGCCGACGCACGTCGGGACCGCCGGGTCCAAGACGCAGACGACCCGGACGGTGGCTGGAACGGGGTCCAGCGGCGCCGGGTCCACGTCCGGGAGCTTCGCCCGTCTCCCGGTCGTCATCCTCCGGGAGGCGCTCCCAGACGAGCTGCAGGAAGTGCCCCGGCGGCGCGTGGTCCACCACCGCCGGGTCCGCCGTCTCCCCAGGGCTGGCGCTCCGTGCGCACACACCCTGCAGGGGCCGTGCCCGGCAGCGGCAGGCTGGCCCTCGTCCGGCGAAGGGGCTGCAGCAGGGCCGCCACCGTGGGCGCCGCCTTGCTGCCGCCCTGGACGTGTACCAGGGCGGTGACCTGCTGGATGGCGTCCTGGGCCGCAACGGCGGCCGCGGCCGCGAGGTGGGCCTCGTGGACCGTGCAGCCCACCAGCGCCACGCACCCCAGGGCCCCCTCCTGGGAGGGCTGCTTCCACTCCGCCGGGTGCCCGCCCGGCGTGATCTGGGCGATGCCCCATTCCCGGATCTTGTCCCGGGACTCGCCCTGGAAGAGGCGGAGGGGCTGCACCGCCGTCGTCGAGGGCAGCACAGCCCATAGGGCTGACGCCGTGGGTTTGCACCGGGGGGAGCGTCGCCGAGGCGCGAGCGGCGGCCGCCACCACCCGCACGGCGCCCGGCCGGGAGCCCCGTGCCGCGGACCGCGTCGCCGAGGCGTAGGTCAGGCGACGGGGCCGACTTGCCGTGGGGGCAGGGGGGGCCGACCCCTCCTTGACGCCGCCTACCTTCCAGAGCACGATGTTGCCCTGGGCGTACTTGATGTCCTCCCGCGCCCAGTAGGGATGCGAGGAGGCGGAGGGGTGGGGGGGCAGGTGCCCTGACAGGCAGAGGCACCCGTCGCGGTGCTCCAGGCTACGGTGGCAAGCCATGATCGCATCGCTCCAACGACCAAACGCGCCCCTCGAGGACATCATCAACACCCTCCGCCGTGAGCTGGCGGAATCACAAGGCGAACAGGCGCCCGCGGCCTCCGCGCGGGCCGGCGCAGCCGCAGCGGCCCACGCCGCGCCCGCGGCCACGACGACTACAAAGCGGAAGGGCGCATCGACGAACGGCAAGACGGCGGCCACGCGCCCAAGACATCCACCCGCTGGTAGCTCGCCGGCTCCAGCCACAGCCGGCGCTCCCAGGGCGCCCAGGAGGCACCGGGGGCAGCGCCCCCGCCCCCCCCCCCAGTCCCCGTGCGTGTGGACGAGCACCGGCATGGGTGCTCCGCCGTGGGGGGGGCGGGGGGCGGCTGGGCAGGGCGGTTGCCCCCCTTACCCCGCTTGGAGCGAGAGCGGCTGCGCGCCGCCGCCCCCTCGTTGTTAGCTGCGGGTGGTGTGCCCGCGAGAAAGGGTGCGTGCGCCGCACCAAGGGCCGTGAGGACCTCGGGGCGCTGTAGGAGGGCGGCCAGCTGGGTGGCCACCCCCGTTTGGTCGCCCATTGTGCGCAGGGCGCGAGGGCGAGAGAAGGGGAAGAAGCAGGTGCGTCGCAAAAAAGAACAAGAAGATTGCGGATCAGCTACGCAGCCTCACCACGTGCAGGTTCACAATAAGAGGCCTGAAAATCATGTAAATACGGCCGAAAACATGCTTTACATACTTTGTATGGTCCTTTCAGGTGATCACAATATCATAGGAATAAGTTCCGAAAACTTCGATTGTTGAGTTGCGGAGGGTGAAAAATTGCATAAGCAGGTTGTGTACCAATCACTTGAGAGCCCCCCCCCCCCCCCCCCCCCGCGGACCTAATACCCAAATATGGTGAAAAACACGTAAATACGGCCTAAACATGCTTTACATACCTTGGATGGTCATTTTAGGTGATCACAATATCATAGGAATAAGTTCCAAAAACTTCGATTTTTGAGTTGCAGAGGGTGAAAAGCTGCATTAGCAGGTTGTGTACCAATCCCTTGGAAGCCCCCCCCCCCCCCCCACAAGACCTAATACCCAAATAGGGTGAACATCTGTAAATACGGCCTAAAACATGCTTTACATACCTTGGATGGTCCGATTGTGTGGTCACGATACCATACCAATAAGTTTCGAAAACTTCGATTTTTGAGCTCTCCGCGGTGAGAAACTGCATTAGCAGGTTGTGTACCAATCCCTTGGGAATGTCCCCCCAGCCGCCCCCCCCCCACCCCCCGGCCAATACCCAAATAGGGTGAAAACAACCAAATACGGCCTAAAACATGCTTTACATACCTTGGATGTTATTTAGATGATCATGGTATCAAAACAACAAGTTTCGAAAACTTGGACTTTTGAGCTGCGGAGGGTGAAAAACTGCATAAGCCATGTTGTGTACCAATCCCTTGGGAGCCCCCCCCCCCCCCTGGACCTAATACCCAACCGAGGTGAAAATCATGTAAAGACGGCCTAAAACATGCTTTACATATCTTGTATGGTCATTTTAGGTGATCACAATATCATACAAATAAGTGTCGAAAACTTCGATTGTTGAGTTGCGGAGGTGAAAAACTGCATAAGGATGTTGTGTACCAATCCCTTGGAGCCCCCCCCCCCCCCCCCCCGACCTAATACCCAAATATGGTGAAAAACACGTAAATACGGCCTAAAACATGCTTTACATACTTTGGATGGTCATTTTAGGTGATCACAATATCATAGGAATCAGTTCCAAAAAACTTTAATTGTTGAGGGTGAAAAAATTGGAGCCTTGGGGAGCTCCCCCCCCCCCCCCCAACGCACCTAATACGCAAATAGGGCGAAAATAATGTATGTACGGCCTGAAACATGCTTTACATACTTTGGATGGTCATTTTAGGTGATCGCAATATCACACAAATAAGTGTCGAAAACTTCAATTGTTGAGTTGCGGAGGGTGAAAAACTGCATAAGCAGCCTTGTGTACCAATCCCTTGGATACCCCCCCCCCCCCGGACCTAATACCCAAATATGGTGAAAATCATGTAAAGACGCCTAAAACATGCTTTACATACGTTGGATGGTCCTATTGTGTGGTCACAACATCATACAAATAACTTTCAAAAACTTTGATTTTTGAGCTGCAGAGGGTGAAAACTGCATTAGCAAGTTGTGTACCAATCCCTTGGGAATGCCCCCCACCCCCCCCCGCCCCCCGGCCAACACCCAAATAGGGTGAAAATCATGTAAATACGGCCCAAAACATGCTTTACATACCTTGGATGGTTATTTTGGGTGATCATGGTATCAAAAAAACAAGGTTCAAAAAATTGGACTTTTGAGCTGCGGAGGGTGAAAAACTACATAAGCATGTTGTGTACCAATCCCTTGGGAACCCCCCCCCCCCCCCCGGCCCCGACCTAATACCCAAATAGGGTGAAAATCATGTAGAGACGGCCTAAAACATGCTTTACATACTTTGCATGGTCATTTTAGGTGATTACAATATCATAGGAATAAGTTCCCAAGACTTCAAATTTTTGAGCTGCGTAGGGTGGAAAATGGCATTAGCAGGTTGTGTACCAATCCCCTGGGGAGACCCCCCCCCCCTTGGACCTAATACCCAAATAGGGTGAAAATCATGTAAAGACGGCCTAAAACATGCTTTGCATACCTTGGATGGTGATATTGTGTGGTCACGATATCATACAAATAAGTTTTGAAAACTTCGACTTTTGAGCTGCCTAGGGTGAAAAATTGCATTAGCAGGTTGTGTACCAATCCCTTGGAAGCCCCCCCCCCCCCCCCCCCCCCCGAGGGACCTAATACCCAAATAGGGTGAAAATCGTGTAAATACGGCCTAAAACATGCTTTCCATACTTTGTATGGTCATTTTAGGTGATCACAATATCATACAAATAAGTTTCGAAAACTTCGATTTTCGAGCTGCCTAGGGTGAAAAACTGCACTAGCAGGTTGTGTACCAATCCCTTGGGAATGCCCCCCCACCCCCCCCCCCCCCGCCCCCCGGCCAATACCCAAATAGGGTGAAAAACAACCAAATACGGCAAAAACATGCTTTACATACCTTGCATGGTTATTTTACGTGATCATGGTATCAAGTTTCGAAGACTTGCATTTTTGAGCTAAGGAGGGTGAAAAACTGCATTGTACCAATCGCTTGGGAGCCCCCCCCCCCCCCCCCCCCTGGACAATACCCAAATAGGGTGAAAATCATGTAAAGACGGCATGCTGTACATACTTTGTATGGTCATTTTAGGTGATCACAATATCATACAAATAAGTGTCGAAAACTTCAATTGTTGAGCTGCCTAGGGTGAAAAATTGCATTAGCAGGTTGTGTACCAATCCCTTGGGAGAACCCCCCCCCCCTGGACCTAATACCCAAATAGGGTGAAAATCATGTGGAGACGGCCTGAAACATGCTTTGCATACCTTGGATGGTCATATTGTGTGGTCACAATATCATACAAATAAGTTTCGAAAACTTCGATTTTTGAGCTGCCTAGGGTGAAAAACTGCATTAGGAGGTTGTGTACCAATCCCTTGGAAGCCCCTCCCCCCCCCACGGACCTAATACGAAATTAGGGTGAAAATCATGTCTATACGGCCTGAAACATGCTTTACATACTTTGTATGGTGATTTTAGTTGATCACAATATCATACAAATAAGTTTCGAAAACTTCAATTGTTGAGTTGCGGAGGGTGAAAAACTGCATAAGCAGCTTGTGTACCAATCCCTTGGAGACCCCCCCCCCCCCCCCCCGGGCCTAATACCCAAATATGGTGAAAAACACATGTAAATACGGCCTGAAACATGCTTTACATACTTTGGATGGTCATATTGTGTGGTCACCAAGTCATAGGAATAAGTTCCAAAAACTTCGATTTTTGAGCTACGGAGGGTGAAAAACCGCATAAGCATGCTGTGTACCAATCCCTTGGGAGATCCCCCCCCACGGACCTAATACGCAAACAGGGTGAAAATCATGTAAATACGGGCTCAAACATGCTTTACATACCTTGGATGGTCATTTTAGGTGATCACAATATCATAGGAATAAGTTCCGAAGACTTCGAATTTTGAGCTGCCTAGGGTGAAAAATTGCATCAGCAGGTTGTGCACCAATCCCTTGGGAGACCCCCCCGCCCCGCCTGGACCTAATACCCAAATAGGGTGAAAACAACCAAATACGGCCTATAACATCCTTTACATACCTTGGATGGTCATATTGTGTGGTCACAATATCAGAAACACAAAATTCGAAAGCAAGTTGTGCACCGGCCCATTCACCAGGCCATTATTGGTGGAAACAGTGATTTTGCATCTTTGGCACGGGTTGTGACCGGCTCTCAGCAAGGCTAGAGACCGCAAAAAACGTCCTTTCGTATCCTAGTAGGCATATACCGTGACAACATCCCCACTCACACCCCTCAGAGTGCGTACCACGGGGTCATTGAAGTCGCCACAACCGCCAACATAGCAAAAATGGCTAAAAAGTGCATAAACCGCATTAGCGCTCGTCCCACTCCGCCCCATACAAACCCCATGGAGTCAGGACCCGGAAACACTTTTTCGTCTAAAAATTCAAAAAAACCCAGAGATTGATGACTTTCCAGCCAAAAAAAGTGGGGGTCATTTTTTTTGACATTTTTGACCCCCCCCCCAACTCCCTCAAAAGCTCAAAAAAGTAAGTTTCAAGTGGGGGGGGGTTCAGGGGGGGTCCGGACCAAAAACTCATTGGGGGATGCATTTATTGAAAAAAATAATGATTTTACAAGGGGTTGGGCCAACAATTCAACCCCTTGGGGTATTGGCGTAGGGTACGCGGATAGGCCCAAAAAGGCCCAAAATGGGGGGGTATGTGGCGTTTTCCCCTATATACGCCTGCTTGACTTTGATTTAACAACCGCTGCGAGGTGATTTACCCTGCCGAAGATAAAAGCTGCATTAAGCACTCAAAGAACCTGGCCCAAAACCCTCATAGTGGGGGCTCCAAATAATTCTATTGCCTTCGGCAAGTCCACCTCGCAGAGAATCTACCCCAAGTAACGCATGACCAAAATAGGGAAAAAACGACATAAATACGGCCTAAAGCATGCTTTACATAGCTTGCATGGTAGTTTTAAGTGATCACGGTATCAGAAAAAAAAGTTTCAAAAATTTCGAATTTTTGAGCTCTATAGGGGAAAAACAGCATAAGCAGGTTGTGTAGGTGCCCATTCACTAGGACATTATTGGTGGAAACAGCCATTTCGCGTCTGTGGCACGGGTTGTGATCGGTCATCGGTACGGCTAGAGACTACAAAAAACGTCCTTCTGTATCCTAGTAGGGATATACTGTCACAACATCCCCACTCACACCCCTCATAGTGGGTACCACGGGGTCACCGGGGTCGCCAAAACCACCAACATAGCAAAAATGGCTGAAAAGTGCATGAACCGCATACGCGCTCGTCCCACTCCGCCCCATACAAACCCCATGGAGTCGGGACCCGGAAATACTTTTTCCGCTCACAATCGAAAAGAAACCAAAAGATTCATGATTTTCGACCCAAAAAAGGGGAGAATCATTTTTTCAACATTTAATCCAACCCCTTGGGGTAGGGTACGCGAATACGCCCAAAGAGGCCCGAAATGGGGGGGGGGGGGTATGTGGCGTGCTCCCCTATATACGCCTGCGTGGGTTTGATCTAACAACCTCTGCGAGGTGATTTTTTAGCCCAAACAAAAAAAATTTCATGATGTTGGGGTCAAAACTTTTTGGAGGGTTGAAATTTGCAATTTTGACCCCCCTCCCGAGCCCAACACCCCCCCTACAAAAATAGTCCCCAACCTGGGGTGGGGTGGGGGGGGGTCAAAATAGGAAAATGCATTGGGGGATCATTTGATCCCCCAGAATGATGTTATTACAAGGAGCTAAATGTCCAATTTGATACATTGGGGTATGGCAGCTGAATACCCTCAAAAGGGGGAAAATAGGAAAACATGTCAGCCCCTGATTCACGACGTACAATGGAAGATGGAGACCCCTTTGAAACCCTTCCCTCACCAAAGCCATCATTGCTTGCTGTCCAGACTAAGGGGTGGCAAACCTACCCTTGACATCCCCGTTGAACATGGTTTATCATTGGGGAAGCTATGTCGATACTTTTTGTCCGCGTACCATGCTAAGCTAAAAACGTGCTCACTGTTGGATATTATTGGGAGATTTGCGAAGAACTAGGCTGCCCGTGTGCTCATCCCAAAATGAGAAAAGGGCATGACTCTTTGCGATAGACACTCCATTTGTGCTACAATACTTCACCCACTCACCCATGAACTCCAAGTCATTAACTGATAAGCAGAGGGCACTGTACAAAGAGATGTCAATAGGCATGGCATACATAGTTGGCGGTGCAAAATCACCTCGCAGAGGTTGTTAGATCAAAGCCTGGAAGGCGTGTATCGGGAAAAATGCCACATACCTCCCATTTTGGGCCTTTTTGGGCCTATTCGCATACCCTACCCCATGGGGCTCAATTGTTAGTGTAACCCCTTGTAGAATCATTATTTTGTCAAACAAATGCATCCCCCAATGAGTTTTTGGTCCGGACCCCCCGGACCCCCACTTGAAACCCACTAGTTTGAGGTTTTGAGGGAGGTGTGAAGGGGGGGGGGGGGAGTTCAAAAAATTTCAAAAAAATGAGCCCCCCTTTTTTTGGGTCGGGAAGTATGAATCTTTTCGTTTTTTTTTAATTTTTAGCCGAAAAAGTGTTTCCGGGTCCTGACTCCATGGGGTTTGTATGGGGCGGAGTGGGACGAGTGCTTATGCCGTTTATGCAGGTTGCAGCCATTTTTGCTATGTTGGCGGTTGTGGCGACCTCGGTGACCCTGTGGTACCCACTATGAGGGGTGTGAGTAGGGATGTTGTGACGATATATCCTTACTAGGATACGAAAGGACGTTTTTTTGCAGTCTCTAGCCTTGCTGAGAGCCGGTCACAACCGGTGCCAAAGACGCGAAATGATGCTTTCCACCAATAATGGCCTGGTGTATGAGCCGGTACACAACCAGCTTGTGCAGTTTTTCCCCCTATAGAGCTCAAAAATCGAAGTTTTCGAAACTTGTTGTTTTTGATATTGTGATCACCTAAAATGACCATCCAAGGTATGTGAAGCATGTTTTAGGCCGTAGTTACATGTTTTTCACCCTATTTGGGTATTGGGCATGGGGGGGGGGGTCTCCCAAGGGATGGGTACACAACCTACTTATGCAGTTTTTCATCCCGGGCAGGTCAAAAAACCAAGTTCTCCAAAGTTGTTTTTATGATGTTGTGATCACCTAAAATGACCTCTTTCCTCTCTCTACTTTTTTTCAAACCTCTCCCAACCTTTGGCTTGCCGCACATCCATGTCGAGTTCCTCCCACATGCGGCGGAATAGGATAACCTCCGCAGTACTAAAGCCGGGGGCCGTGTGCTGCGACCGCTGCGACTTTAGGTACTCGGCACTGGTGCATGCTACAATTGAGGCTAGCTGTGCGGGACCTTTAGGCTTTCCGGGTTCCCTTACTTTCCTCCTATTTGCCATGGTTTCGCGAGGCGGGCTGCGTTGTGTCAATGGCACATTGGCCAATGGACGCACATGGGCAGGTTCCTCTTCGGATACATTCCGTGAACATAGTGCGAACACGCGACCGTCGGCCCAAAATGCCGGAAAGCAAATTCTTAACCATGGAATCCTTGGTGTTGGCACAAAATTGCCAAGCACCAACCAAACCATCGCGTTGCAGCACCGTGAAAACCGCACTGTATTGCGTCACCCAATCGGACTTCCCATCATCCCGTTCTTGGCTCCGACCAATGTTGCCTGCCGATTTGAACGTATGATCAATGCGCAACACATCACAAGGTATGGAAGGCATACATTTGGTGATGTAGTTGCGATGCTTTTTGAAATAGTGTAGAAAAAAACCCATCATCAAGTCACCGAACGGGAAGGCGGTGCGCAACCACTCGCAATACCCTCGTGTGGTTTCGCAGGGGTCTAAAGAAAGCCGGGTTGAGGATAAACATTGAGCCTCTCACTTGTTAAGTCGCGAGTTATAACGATCCGCTAGGCGTGCCTCAATGCCAAGAAAGGACTCACCGGCCACAACATGGCCCACAATTTCTTGAATTAACTCTAAGGTGAACCGGCCCTCATGAGTTGATACGAAGCCCAAATACTTTGTGGCTGTGTCATCCAGGTCCAACAAGGTTGCTGGTTCATGTCCTTTCTTGCATCTAAGAAAGATGTAACAAAGTTTGCAAAAGGCTCAAAAATTGAGATCCATTTCCAACGAAATGTCGAATGCCATACTTGTAAACATATTCCTTTATCTACCGGGGGAACGGGGTCATTTTGGGGGTAACGGGTCACTTTTTGGAAGTAGGGGTATATAGAGGTTTTTTGAGGTGGCGGACTTGGGTAACATAGTGGTTTGTATTGGTTCGTTTACTTGTAATTGACACTGCAACATTTGTCACTTTTCATGCCCTGTGTTACCCCCACTTGTTACCCAGCTTTCTGCCCTTGCCGTGCAACCTAGGGTTTTGAGGGGTAACACGTACATCGGGTAACACCCCCACGGTTACACACCGGGGAACACATCATTAAACTCCCGTTGCCAGAAGCTTCGCCTTGTGGCTCATGACGTAAATGATTTCAAGAAAATTGCAGGCGCACGAGTTTTGCGACTGCTCCGCGCATGCCCACCGCTTGCTTGTGAATTTTTCGTCTTGTTTTGACGTTGCAAACCCCCCTTGGACTCCATTCACCACTTATTAGTGCATACTTACATAACTGGTGCCCGGGGAACAGATGTTCCGGGGAACACATCAACGGTAACACCAGCGGTAACACCACCTCTTCACACGTTTTTGCACCAGGGTGTTGCATGGCCACACTATGCCCGTTCCGCCTGTCCCAAAGAAGTTCGCCGCCTCGGTTCGCACTGGGTCGTACCTCTCCAGCGTTCGATGGGGAGACATAGCCCATAAAGGGGCCGCCGCGGTCATTTAGGTTCTTATTGCCTTGTCTGCTGTTGGTGAGGTCTCACGTAACACTGCAGCGCTAACGGTTACACTCCGGGTAACACATTGCATTCATGTTGCATCCCAGGGAACACCATGGGGCTACCGGTTACACCTCAGGTAACGTGTGGCATTCATGTCCCCCTGTCACAGATGAAACGAAAGAAAGGTCCCACCTACATCTGTGGGTGGGTTACGAAGGGCAACGCCTCGTCCCTCACTATGCAGGAGCCGTTGGGCTATGATGTGGACACTGGGGAATGCCTCGACATTGCCGGGATGGGGAGCACCAGCATCAAGGCGGACCCAATGGCCAACCAATGGGGCTGGTACACGGGTGGCCAGGGCAGCAGTTCCAGCAGCAGCAGCAAAAGCAAAAAGCAGGCAGCCCCCACGTCGCAGCAGCAAAAGATCATCCAGCAGCAACAGCCCAAGAGACAGCAGCCGGCCAAAGGAGGGACCACAGGAGGGAAACAAACCCGCCACTACACAGCACAGATAGCAGCAGCAGCTTCGGCAGCAAGGCATAGAGAGCATGCCAGTATGGATGTGGATGGGGAAGAAAGTGAGGAGGATCTGTTTGAGAATGAGGCGGATGCAAAGGACGAGGACGACCCAGTACAGAGCACGAGAGGAGGTGATGAGGACTCTCCGAATGATGACACCAATGAGGCAGGCGACGAAAATCCCTCCACAGTGCCCAAGCCCAAGGCCAGAACGAAGGTAACCAACCAACCACACAAAGGCAAACCCAAACACCCCAGTTTTTTTATTCAGGGCCCTGCGTCAGGCGGTAGCACAAGCATCAGCGCCGTCACGTGGGAGTGATGTTGCACTTGCGCTCCACGCACCTCGGCATTGGCCCCCTCGACCTCCCCGGTGAGTGGCGCCTAGTTACACAAGCCGAGCCACTCA
The DNA here is from genome assembly GCA_964036045.1 of Eutreptiella sp. 'Long Island Sound 2002'. Lineage (NCBI taxonomy): Eukaryota > Euglenozoa > Euglenophyceae > Eutreptiales > Eutreptiaceae > Eutreptiella > Eutreptiella sp. 'Long Island Sound 2002'. The sequence continues at coordinate 118,036,911 of OZ038382.1, forward strand.
AGAGAGCCGACCAGCCAGGAGCATAGGCACAATAACAGGCACGGGCAATGCAGCCACCAAACGAGGAGAGCCCGGCGTCCGGCCTGCTCTAGAAAGACCCCGAGGTGTGTTTGGGTGGTGCAGTGCGGTGCCTACGAAACGAAATGTGCGACGGTTACACGCCTAGTAACACCACAAACAGTCCTGGTGGACGCCGGGTAACAGGATCCTGGGGAACACACCCGCGGTTACACGTTATCACACTATATTGTTTTGTTGTGCAGAATTTGAACCCCTTGCTGTTGAACCCCTTGTTGACGGTGCACCACTTGTTGATTACGCCGCCGAAAGCTGATGAGAGCAGCAGCAGCGGTGGCGCCAAGGACACCAATGGTGGGCGGCAACCTCCCCCTTTTAGTGCGGATTCTGGAGCCCCTGTTGCTCCTTGTGGCGTGGACACCGACGATCCCGAATGAGTGGCGATGGCGGTGCCGGCGTTGTTGGGCCATGTCAATCTCTCTTTTGTGATGAGCATTATTTTTTATTATTAGTATAAATGCCACCAGTTTGTTAGGGTATTGTTAGGGTACTGCCAAGGAAACACACCACAAACCACCTGTTTGAGTCCGGGTAACAGGATCCCGGGGAACACGTCCGGGGTTACACACTGGGTAACACGACAGGCATTCCTGGTGGACTCTGGGTAACAGGATCCTGGGGAACACGCCCGAGGTTACACACTGATAACACGGTTGCTTTACTTTGTTGCATCGTGGTGTTCGCCGTGCTTGGGGGGGGGGGGGGGGGGCAATTTTTTTGTTTTGTTTTTGCAGAAATGCCCATCCGCCCTCGAGCCCGTCCAACCTTACATCCCATGGTGTTCGCCCGTCGCCGTATACCCCCCAAGTTCGTCAAAGGAGCCCCGATCGCCGGCACCATGGGAGGACGTCCTCGGAAAGCCTACGGTAGTGTACACGAGGCATTAGACGACGTCTTCAAGCCCATCTTGGTGACCCTATCTGAGAACCTAACAAAGAACGGTTGCAGTGGATTAATTCCCCTGTTGCCTAAGTATATTCCTTTATCTCAGGTTAGTACTGGGGAATCCCGGGGGTCTGGGAAACCTATTTTGCCCCCTAAATACCCATGGAGAAATTGAGGATTTTTTTTGCCTAACTGGTGCCTTGGGGAACACGTTGGAATGTAGTGTTCCCCAGGGGTATGATTTGTTCCCCCAGTGCCATTTTGTGTTACCGCGGGTGTTACCGGTAACATGGTGGTGTTCCCTAGTGCTGTTCCCCAAGATGCCGATTTCAGGTGGTTGGTGGTTCCCTAGGGTGTTACCCGTGTTCTTTTCCTCTCGTAGACACCCTTCAGAGCCGTTGTTTGTTCCCTACTATGTTACCTTGGCTATTTTGAGGTCCCTCTGCCTGCCAAGGCCCTTGTGCACAACAGTGGACCACAAGAAACATATTACCTTTTCAGCTGATTGTGCAAAGGTGCAATGCACGCATGATAACTATGGACAGACACGCCACAGGCGGCGCACTTGAACCAAGTGCGACCACCACAGGTGACATAGGATCCCCTGCTGTTTAGCAGCACAGGTGCGTGCACTTCGTCGCGTTTTGGCACGTACGATTCGAGGAGATCCCATTGGAAATCCCAAAGGGACTTCTTCCGGGGAATCAGGCCTTGGCACCTAGCAATGGTAAAGGGATTTACAATGGCATACCTATACAGGAATGCCTTCGGCGCTTTGGACCAGCACTTGAAGCGGCCGGTTTCCCGGTGCCCCAATGCTAGCTGGTTGGCGCTGTCAACCCCATTGGCAAGCTGCCGGTAGGCAGCAACAATAGGGGGCAACGAGTAACCCCCCCGGTGTGGTACCCTCGTCCCATCGCATTGACAATTGGAGACAAAGGGCACCACCCGAGATGGTTTGCTACCCACCTTGGGGTTTTTAAAAACATGTAAAGAATAACCCCCTTTGCGGACATAGGCCTCGGCCACTTTCCCAGGCAAAAGGAAATCACCGGCGGCCGCAACCCCTTCCTGGTCCCGCCTGGTTAGGAAAAGGAAAGGGTGATGCCGCCGGCTGAAACATGCTTTACATACCTTGGATGGTCATTTTAGGTGATCACGGTATCAGAAAATTAAGTTTCGAAGACTTCCATTTTCGTGCTCCCTACGGTGACAAACTGCATAAGCAAGTTGTGTACCAATCCCTTGGGAGACACCACCCCCCCCGGACCTAGTACCCAAATAGGGTGAAAAACATGTAAATACGGGGTAAGACATGCTTTACATAGCTTGCATGGTCATTTTAAGTGATCGTGGTATAAAAAAAAACAGGTCTCAAAAACTTTGAATTTTGAGCTGCCCACGGTGAAAAACTGCATCAGCAAGTTGTGTACCAATCCCTTGGGAGACCCCCCCCCCATGCGCTCAATACCCAAATAGGGTGAAAAACACGTAAATACGGCCTAAAACATGCGTTACATACCTTGGATGGTCATTTTAGGTGGTCACAATATCAAGAAAACAAGTTTCGAAAACTTCGATTTTTGAGCTGCGGAGGGTGAAAAGCTGCATAAGCAGGTTGTGTACCAATCCATTGGGAGACCCCCCCCCCTGGACCTAATACCCAAATAGGGTAAAAATCATGTAAATACGGCCTAAAACATGCTTTACATACCTTGGATGGCATTTTAGGTGCTCACAATATCATATGAATAAGTTCCCAAAATTTCGATTTTTGAGCTGCCTAGGGTGGAAAGCTGCATAAGCAGGTTGTGTACCAATCCCTTGGGAGACCCCCCCCCCATGCGCTCAATACCCAAATAGGGTGAAAAACACGTAAATACGGCCTAAAACATGCTTTACATACCGTGGATGGTCATTTTAGGTGGTCACAATATCAAGTTTCGAAAACTTCGATTTTTGAGCTGCGGAGGGTGAAAAACTGCAGAAGCAGCTTGTGTACCAATCCCTTGGGAGACCCCCCCCTGGACCTAGTACCAAAATAGCGTGAAAATCATGTAAATACGGCCTAAAACATGCATTACATAGCTTGGATCGTGATTTTCGGTGGTCACAACATCATAAAAAAGAGTTTCGAGAACTTCGATTTTGGAGCTCCTCGGGGTGAAAAACTGCATAAGCAGGTTTTGCACCGGCCCATTCACTAGGCCATTATTGGTGGAAACAATCATTTCGAGTGTGTGGCACGGGTTGTGACCGGCTCCCAGCAAGGCTAGAGACTGCAAAATAAATTTCATTATTTTCTGCAATTTCTGGGTGTCATCAGGGGGCAGTAGACTGGTCATTTTGGTCGTTTTTTGAGGGTGGTATATGTATTATTTTCGCCATGTTGGCCGCTTTGGGAAGGCACCTTCTGCATCATTTTAGTCCATGTTGACTGCTTTTGGACGGTGGTAGATTTATTGTTTTCCGCCATTTCGGCCATTTTCGAGGGGCGGTGGATTTATTATTTTCGGCCAGTTTGGCTATTTTTGGAGATCGGTAGATTTATCACTTTCGGCCATGTTTGGTCGTTTCCGGAGGGCGGGAGATTTAAACTTTTCGGCGATTTCGGCTGTTTCTGATGGTGCTAGAATCATTGTCTTTGGCCATTTGTGGCTCTTTCCGGAGGGCGGTAGCTTTGTTATCTTCGGCCGTTACTGGTATTTATCAGATGGCAGTAGTGCTAATTTGCTGCAGTGCTATGCTGCTGGGCTGACGTCACATGTCGGTTGAGCACCGTGTGCACAGAATAGTAATTCTTTTGCAGCAGTGCCGTGCGTGCCGGGCTCAGGTCACATGATGGTTCAGCGCGGTGTTCACACACCAGTAACGTGCTGCAATGCTGTGCTACCGGGCTGAGGTCACATCCTTGTTCAGCACGGTGTTCTCGTAGTGGCAATGTCCTGCAAGGCTTTGCTGCCGGGTTGAAGCCACATGCTGATTGAGCACGGTGTTCACACGGTGGTAATGTGCTGCAGTGCTGTGCTGCCGGGCTGAGGTCACATGCCCGTTCAACATGGTGCTCAAACAGCGTTAACGTGCTGCACTGCTATCCGCCGGGCTGAGGTCACATGCCAGTTCAGCACGGTGTTCTCATACTTCAGCACGGTGTTCTCACACAGCGGTAGTTTGGTGCAATGCTGTGCGGCCGAACTCGGGTCACATGCCGGTTCAGCACGATGGTCACACATTGGTAATGTGCCGAGTGCTGTGCTGCTGGGCTGAGGCCACATGCGGGTTCAGCGCGGTGTTCACACAGTGGTAATGTGCCGCAGTGCTGTGCTGCCGGGCTGAGGCCACATGCCGGCGCAACGTTGTGCTGACACAGTGGTAAGGTGCTGTGTTGTTGTGCTGCCGGGCTGTTGTCACCTGCCCGTTCAGTACCGTTTTTAGACAGTGGTAACGTTCTGCAGTGTTGTGATGCCGGGCTGAGGCCAAATGCTGGCTCAGCGTGGCGTCCACACAGTGTTAATGTAATGTAGTGTTGTGCTGCCGGCTGTTGTCACCTGCCCCTTCAGTACCGTGTCCTCACATTGGTAATGTGCTGCAATACTGTTCTGTAGGGCTAAGGTCACATGCGGGTTCGGCACGGTGTTCACACAGTGGTAATGTGTTGCAGTGCTGTGCTGCCGAGCTGAAGTCACATGCGAGTTCAGCACGATGGTCACACAGTGGTAATGTGCCGAGTGCTATGCTGCTGGGCTTAGGCCACATGCGGGTTCAACACAGTGTTCACACAGTGGTAATGTGCTGCAGTGCTGTGCTGCCGGGCTAATGTCACATGCGGGTTGAGCACGGTGTTCACATAGTGGTAATGTGCTGCAGTGCTGTGCTGCCGAGCTGAAGTCAGATGCCAGTTCAGCACGATGGTCACACAGTGGTAATGTGCCGAGTGCCGTGCTGCTGCGATGAGGCCACATGCCGGTTCAGCACGGTGTTCACACAGCGGTAATGTGATGCAGTGTTGTGCTGCCGGGCTGAGGCCACATGCCGGCGCAACGTGCTGTTCACACAATGTTAATGTGCTGCACTGTTGTGCTGCCGTGCTATTGTCACCTGCCCCTTCAGTACCGTGTCCTGATAGTGGTAATGTGCTCCAGTGCTATGATGCCGGGCTGAGGCCACATGCCGGCTCAGCGTGATGTTCACACAGTGGTAATGTGCTGCACTGCTCTGCTGCCGGGCTGAGGTCACATGCCGCTTCAGCACGGTGTTCATACAGTAGTAATGTGCTGCGGTGCTATGCGGGCGGGTTGAGGTCGCGCGCCAGTTCAGCACGGTGTTCACCCGGTTGTAATGTGCTGAAGTGCCGTGTTGCCGGGCTGAGGCCCAATGCCGGTTCAGCACGGTGTTCAAATAGTGTAGGTGTGATGCAAAGCTATGCTGCCCGGCTCAGGTCACATGCGGGTTCAGCACGGTGTTTTCACAATGGTAATGTGCTACAGTGCTGTCTTGCCGGGCTGAGGTAGCATCCCGCTTCAGCATAGTGTGGACACAGTGCTAATGCGCTAAAATGCTCTGCTGCAGGGTTAAGGTAAGTCGCCGGTTCGTCACAGTGCTCACATAGTCGCAAAGTGCTGAAGTGTTGTCCTGCCGAGGCTATTGTCACATGCCATTCAAACAATGGTAATGGGCGCAGAACTGTGATGCCGGGCTGAGGTCACATGCCGGTTCAGCAAGGTGTGTTGACACAGTGGTAATGTGGTGCAGTGCTGTGCTACCGGGATGAGGTCACATGCCGGGTCAGCACGGTGTTCACACAGTGGAAATGTGCGAAAGTGCAATGTTGCCGGGCTAATGTCACGTGGCGGTTCAACACGGTGTTCACAAACTAGTAATGTGCTGTGTGCTGTGCTACCGGGCTTACGTCACATGCCGGTTCAGCACGGTGTTCACACAGTGGTAATGCGCTATGGTGCTATGCGGCCGGGCTGAGGTCGAGTGCCGGTTCACCACGGTGTTCACACAGTGGTAATTTGCCGAGTGCCGTGTTGCCGGGCTGAGGCCACATGCCGGTTCAGCACCGTGTTCAAATGGTTTTCATGTGATGCAGAGCTATACTGCAGAGCCAAGGTCATATGCCGGTTCAGCGAGGTGTTTTTGAAATCATAATGTGCTGTGGTGCTGTCCTGCCGGGCTCAGATAGCATGCCGTTTCAGCACAGTGTACACACAGTGCTAACGTGCTGAAGTGCTGTGCTGCCGGATTAAGGTCAGTGGCCGGTTCATTACGGTGTTCACACAGTCGTAACGTGCTGAAGTGGTGTGCTGCCGAGTCGATTGTCATATGCCATTGAGCCAGTGGAAATGGGCCGAGTGCTGCGATGCCGGGCTGAGGGCACATGCCGGCTCAGCGTGGGGTGCACATAGTGGTAATGTGCTGCAGTGTTGTGCTGCCGGGCTGAGGTCACGTGCCGCTTCAGCACGGTGTTCATACAGTAGCAATGTGCGGCAGTACTATGCGGCCGGGCTGAGGTCACGTGCCAGTTCAGCACGGTGTTCACCCGGTTGTAATGTGCTGAAGTGCCGTGTTGCCGGGCTGAGGCCCAATGCCGGTTCAGCACGGTGTTCAAATAGTGTAGGTGTGATGCAAAGCTATGCTGCCCGGCTCAGGTTACATGCGGGTTCAGCACGGTGTTTTCACAATGGTAATGTGCTACAGTGCTTTCCTGCCGGGGTGAGGTAGCATCCCGCTTCAGCACAGTGTGCACAAAGTGCTAATGTGCTGAAGTGCTCTGCTGCAGGGTTAAGGTCGGTTGCGGTTCATCACAGTGCTCACATATTAGCAAAGTGCTGAAGTGTTGTCCTGCCCAGGCTATTGTCACATGCCATTCAAACAATGGTAATGGGCCCAGAACCGTGATGCCGGGCTGAGGTCACATGCCGGTTCAGCAGGGTGTTCACACAGTGGTAATGTGGTGCAGTGCTGTGCTACCGGGATGAGGTCACATGCCGGGTAAGCACGGTGTTCACACAGTGGTAATGTGCAGAAGTGCAATGTCGCCGGGCTAATGTCACATGCCGGTTCGGCACGGTGTGCACAAACTTGTAATGTGCTGCAGTGTTGTGCTACCGGGCTGAGGTCACGTGCCGGTTCACCACGGTGTTCACACAGTGGTAATTTGCCGAGTGCCATGTTGCCGGGCTAAGGCCACATGCCGCTTCAGCACGGTGTTCAAATGGTGTTCATGTGATGTAGAGCTATACCGCAGTGCCGAGGTCACATGCGGGTTCAGCGTGGTGTTTTTGAAATCATAATGTGCTGCACTGCTGTCCTGCCGGGCTCAGATAGCATGCCGTTTCAGCACAGTGTACACATAGTGCTAACGTGCTGAAGTGCTGTGTTGCCGGGTTAAGGTCAGTGGCCGGTTCATCACGGTCTTCACACAGCCGTAGTGTGCTGAATGTTGTGCTGCCGAGGCTATTGTCATATGCCATTCAGACAGTGGAAATGGGCCGAGTGTTGTGATGCTGGTCCGAGGTCACATGCCGGTTCAGAAGGGTGGTCACACAATGGTAATGTGCTGCAGTGCTGTGTTGCCGCGCTGAGGTTGGATTCCGGTTTCAGCACAGTGAGCAAACAGTAGCACTGGGTTGTAGTGATGTGTGGGTGGGCTCAGTTTACATGCCCGTTCAGCACGGTGTGCACACAATGGTAATGTGCTGCAGTGTTGCGCTGCCAAGGTGAGGTCCAATGCCACTTCAGCACCGTGTGCACACATTGGTAATGTTTTGCAGTGCGCTATTGTCACATGCCGGTTCAGCACGGCGTTCACACAGCGACAACGTGACGCAGTGATGTCCTGCCGGCATGCTCTTTCAGCACGCTTTTTGACACAGTGGTAATGTGCTGCAGTGCTGTGCTGCCGGTCTGCGGTCGCATGCCGGTTCTGCACGGTTTTCACACAGTGGTAATGTGCAACAATGCCGTTCTGCCGGACTGACGTCAAATGCCGGTTCACTAGAGTGTTCACACAGAGATGATGTGCTGCACTGCTGTGCTGCCGGGCTGAGATCACATGGCGGTGCAGCACCGTGTACACACAGTGGTAGATTGTTGCAGTGCTGTGTTGCCAGGCTGAGGCTACATGCCGGTTCAGCACGGTGTTCGCACAGTGGTGATGTGCTGCAGTGCTTTGCTGCGGAGCTGAGGTTACGTGCCAGTTCAGCACGGTGTTCGCACAGTGGTAATGTGGCGCAGTGCTAGGTTGCGGGCCTAAGGTCACATGCCCGTTCAGCACGGTTTTCAAACAGTGGTAATGTGCTGCAGTGTTGTGCTGCCGGGCTGGGGCCACATGCGGGTGCAGCACAGTATTCACACAGTGGTAATGTGCTGCAGTGCTGAGCTGCCGGGATGAGGTCACATGCCGCTTCAGCACGGTTTTGAAACAGTGGTAATGAGCTGCAGTGCTGTGCTGCCGGGCTGAGGTTAACTGCCGGTTCAGCACGGTGTACGCACAGTGGTAAGGTGCTGCAGTGATGTGCTGCCGGGATAAGTTCACATGCCCGTTCAGCACGGTTTTCACATAGTGGTAATGTGCAGAAGTGCTATGGTGCTGGGCTGAGGTCATATGCTGGTTCAGCACGGTGTTCACACAGTGGCAATGTGGTGCAGTGCTGTGCCGCCGGCTTGAGGCCACATGCAAGTTCAGCACGGTGTTGACACAGTGGTAAGTCGCTACAAAGCCGTTCTGCCGCGGCAAGGTCACATGCCGGTTCAGCACCGTGTGCACACGGTGCTAAAGTACTGCAGTGCTGAGCTACCGGGCTGGGGCCACATGCCGTGGCAGCACGGTTTTGAAACAGTGGTAATGTGGTGCAGTGCCGTGCTGCCGGGATGAGATCACATGCTGATTCGGCACGGTGTTCACGGAGTGGTAATGCTCTGCAGCGCCGTTCTGGGAGAGGGTCACATGCTGGGTCCGCACGGTTTGCACACAGTGGTAATGTGGTGCAATGTTGTGCTACCGGGCTAAGGTCACATGCTGGTTCAGCACGGTTTTCACACAGTGGTAAATTGCCGCAAGGCTCGGTTGCTGGGCAGAGGTCACATGCTGGTTTAGCACAGTGTTCACACAGTGGTAATGTGCTGCAGTGCTGTGCTGCCGGGCCGCGGCCACATGCTGGTTCAGCACCGTGTACACATAGTGGTAATGTGCTGCAGTGCTGTGCAGACGGGTTGAACACGCATTCCACTTCAGCACGGTGTTCAGACAGTGGTAATGTGCTGGAGTGTTGTGCTGCCGGTTTGCGGTCACATGCCGGTTGAGCACGGTGTTCTCACAGTGGTAATGTGCTGCAGCGCTGTGCTGCCGGGCTGAAGTCACATGCCGGTTTAGCACGGTGTTCGCACAGTGGTAATGTGCTGCAGCCCTATGCTGCCGGGCTAAGGCCACATGCGGGTTCACCACGGTGTTCACCCTGTGGTAACGTGCCGAGTGCTCTGCTGCCGGGCTGAGGTCACATGCGGGTTCAGCACGGTGTTCACACAGTGTCAATGTGCCGTAGTGTTGTGCTGCCGGGCCGTTGTCACCTGCCCGTTCAGCACAGTGTCCAGAAAGCGGTAATGTGCTGCAGTGCGATGCTGCCGGGCTGAGGTGGCATGCCGGTTTAGCACGATGTTCACACAGTAGTAATGTGCTGCAGCGCTATGCGGCCTGGCTGAGGTCACGTGCCGGTTCAGCACGGTGTTCACACAGTGGTACTGTGCCGAGTGCCGTGTTGCCGAGCTGAGGCCACGAGCCGGTGCAGCATGGTGTTCAATTAGTGCTCATGTGATGCAGAGCTATGCTGCCCGGGTCAAGTCACATGCCGGTTCAGCACGGTGTTCTCGCAATGGTAATGTGCTGTAGTGCTGTCCTGCCGGGCTGAGGTAGCATGGCGTTTCAGCACAGTGTGCACACTGTGCTAGTTTACTAAAGTGCTGTGCTGCCGGGTTAAGGTCAGTGAACGGTTCATCATGGTGTTCACACAATCCTAGGGTGCTGAAGCGTTGTCCTCCCGAGGCTATTGTCACATGCCATTCAGACAGTGGTAATAGGATGAGTGCCGTGATGCCGGGCTCAGGTCACATGCCGGTTCAGCACGGTGGTCACACAGCGGCAATGTGACGCAGTGATGTCCTGCCGGCATGCCGTTTGAGCACACTTTTGACAAAGTGGTAATGTGCTGCGGTGCTGTGCTGCCGGTTTGCGGTCACATGCCGGTTCTGCATGGTTTTCACAAAGTGGTGATGTGCAACAGTGCTGTTCTGCTGGACTGACGTCAGATGCCGTATCACTACGGTGTTCATAGAGATATGATGTGCTGCACTGCTGTGCTGCCGGGCTGAGATCACATGGCGGTTCAGCACCGTGTACACAAAGTGGTATTGAGTTGCAGTGCTGTGCTGCCGGGGTGAGGTCACGTGCCAGTTGGGCAAGGGTTCACACAGTGGTAATGTGCTGTAGTGGTGTGCTGCCGGGCTGAGGTTACATGCCGGTTCAGCACGGTGTTCACACACTGGTAATGTGTTGCAGTGCTGTGCTGCCGGGCTAAGGATACCTGCCGGTTGAGCACGGTGTTCGCACAGTGGTAATGTGCTGCAGTGCTGAGCTGCCGGACTGTGGTCACATGCCGGTTCAGCACGGTTTTCACACAGTGGTAACGTGCTGTAGTGCTGTGCTACTGGGCTGAGGTTACCTGCCGTTTCAGCATGGTGTTCAAACAGTGGTAATGTGCTGAAGTGCTGTTCTGCCGGGCTCAGGTCACGTGCCGCTTCAGCACAGCTTTCAAACGGTGGTAATGTGTTGCATCGTTGTGCTGCCGGGCTGAGGTCACATGCCATTTCGGCACGGTTTGCACACAATTGTAATTTGGCGAAGCGCTACGCTGCCGGGCTGAGGTCACATGCTGGTTCATCAAGGTCTTCACACAGTGGTAATGCTATGCACCGCCCTCTGCCAGGGGAAGGTCACATGCCGGTTCAGCACGGTTTGCACACAGTGGTAATATGCTGCAATGTTGTGCTACTGGGCTGAGGCCAAGCGCCGGTTCAGCACGGTTTTCACACAGTGGTAATTTGCTCAAGTGCTATGCTGCTGGGCTGAGGTCACATGCTGGTTCAACACAGTGTTCACACATTGGTAATGTGCTGCACTGTTGTGCTGCCGGGCTGAGGTCACATGCCGGTTCAGCACGGTGTTCACACAGTGGTAATGTGCTGTAGTGCAGTGCTGCCGGGCTGAGGCCACATGCAAGTTCAGCATGGTGTTCACACAGCGGTAAGTTGCTGCAAAGCCGTTCTGCCAGGGGAAGGTCACATGCCGTTCAGCACCGTGTGCACCCATTGGTAATGTGCTGCAGTGCTGAGCTACTAGGCGGACGCCACATGCGGTGCGAGCACAGTTTTCAAACCGTGGTAATGTGCTGCAGTGCCAAAATGCCGGGCTGAGATCACATGCCGGTTCAGCACGGTGCTCACACAGTGGTAATGCTCTGCACCGCCGTCTACCGGGGGAAGGTCACATGCCGGTTCAGCACGGTTTGCACACAGTCGTAATGTGCTGCAATGTTGTGGTATTGGGCTGAGGCCACATGCCGGTTCAGCACGGTGTTCACAGAGCGGTAACGTGCTACAGTGTTGTGCTGCCGGGTTGGGGCCACACACAGTGGTAATGTTGTGCAATGTTGCGTTACTGATCTCAGGTCAGATGCCGGTGCAGCACGGTGTTCACACAGTGGTAATGTCCTGCAGTGCCGTGCTGCGGGGCTCAGGTCACATTGCAACACAATACTGTGTGAACATTGCGGTGAACCGGCACGTGACCTCAGCCCGGCACCACAGCACTGCAGCACATTATACCTGTGTGAACACCGTGCTGAACGCGCCTGTGGCCTCAGCCCGGCAGCACAGCACTTCAGCACATTACCACTGTGTGAACACCGTGCTGAACCGGCATGTGACTTCAGCCTAGCAGCACAGCACTTCAGCACATTACCACTGTGTGACCACTGTGCTGAAACAAGATGTGGCCTCACCCCGGCAGCACAGCACTTCAGCACATTACCACTATGTGAACCATGTGGTAACGTGCTGAAGCGTTGTGCTGCCGGGGTGAAGTCACATGCCGGTTCAGCACGGTGTTCACACAGTGGTAATGTGCTGCAGTGCTGTGCTGCCGGGCTGCGGTCACATGTAGGTTCGGCACGGTGTTCACAAAGTGGTAATGTGCTGCCGTGCTGTGCTGCCCCGCTGAAGTCACATGCGGGTCCAGCACTGTATTCACACACTGGTAATGTGCTGAAGTGCTGTGCTGCCGGGTTGAGCCCCGCATGCGGGTTCAGCACAGTGTTCACATGGTGGTAATCTGGTGAAGTGTTGTGCTGCCGGGCTGTGGCCACATGCCGGTTCAGCACAGTGTTCACACAGTGGTAATGTGCTGAAGCGCGGTGCTGCTGGGCTGAAGTCACATGCAAGCTCAGCACGGTGTTCGCAGAGTGGTAATGTGCCGCAGTGCTCTGCTGCTGGGCTGATGCCACTTGCACGTTCAGCACGGTGTTCACACAGTTGCTGCCGGTCAACAGCAACTTGCAGGTTCAGCACCGTGTTCACACAATGGTAATGCGATGCAGTGCTGTGCTGCCGGGCTGATTCCACATGCAGGTTCGGCGCATTGTTCACACAGTGGTAATGTGCCGCAGTGCTATGCTGCCCGGCTGAGGCCGCATGTGGGTTCAGCAAAGTGTTCACACGGTGGTAGTGTGCCGAAGTGCTGTGGTGCCGGGCTGAGGCCACATGCCGGTTGAGCACAGTGTTCACACAGTGGTAATGTGCTGCAGTGCTGTGCTGCCGGGCTAAGGCCACATGTAGGTTCGGCACAGTGTTCACACAGTGGTAATGTGCTCCAGTGCTGTGCTGCCGGGCTGAGGCCAAATGCGGGTTCATCATCGTGTTCGCGCAGTGGTAATGGGCTCAAGTACTGTGCTACCGGGCTGAAGTCACATGCCGGTTCAGCACGGTGTTCACACAGTGGTAATGTGCTGAAGTGCTGTGCTGCCGGGCTGCAGTCACATGCGGGTTCAGCACGGTGTTCACACAGTGGTAATGTGCTGAAGTGTTGTGCTGCCGGGCTGAGGCCAGATGCGGGCTCGGCACAGTGTTCACACACTGGTAATGTGTTGAAGCGCTGTGCGGCCGGGCTGAGGCCACATGCCGGTTCAACACGGTGTTAACACAGTGGTAATGTGCTGCAGTGCTTTGCTGCCGGGGTGAGGCCACATGCGGGTTCAGCAAAGTGTTCACACAGTGGTAATGTGGTGCAGTGCTGTGCTGCCGTGATGAGGCCACATGCCCGTTAAGCACGCTGTTCACATAGTGGTACTGTGCAGAAGTGCTGTGCTGCCTGGATGAGGCCACATGCGGGTTCAGCACAGTGTTCGCAGAGTTGTAATTTGCTGCAGCGCTATGCTGCCGAGCTGAGGCCACATGCGGGTTCAGCATTGTGTTCACACAGTGGTAATGTGCCGCAATTCTGTGCTGCCGGGCTGAGGCCACATGCCGGTTGAGCACAATGTTCACACAATGGTAATTTGTTGCAGTGCTATGCTGCCGAGCTGAGGCCACATGCAAGTTCAGCAGGGTGTTCACACAGTGGTAATGTGCCGCAATTCTGTGCTGCCAGGCTGAGGCCAGATGCCGGTTGAGCACAGTGTTCACACAATGGTAATGTGCTGAAGTGATGTGCTGCCCAACTGGGGTCACATCCCGGGTGAGCACAGTGTTCACACAGTGGTAATGTGCCCAGGTGCTTTGCTCTCCGGCTGAGGCCACATGCGGGTACAGCACGGTGTTCACACAGTGGTGATGTGCTGCGCCGCTCTGCTGTGGTGCTGAGGCCACATGCCGGTTCAGCACGGTGTTCACACAGTGGTAAAGTGCTGCAGTGCTGTGCTGCCGGGGTTAAGTCACATGCCGGTTGAGCACGGTGTTCACACAGCGGTAATGTGCTGCAGTGCTGTGTTGCCGGGCTCAAGTCATGTGCCGGTTCAGCACGGTGTTCACACGGTGGTATTGTGCTGAAGTGTTGTGCTGCCAGGCTGAGCCCACATGCCGGTTCAGCACAGTGTTCACATAGTGGTAGTGTGCTGAAGTGCTGTGGTGCCGGGTTGAGGCCACATGCCAGTTGAGCACGGTGTTCACAGAGTGGTAATGTGCTGAAGTGTTATGCTCTATGGCTGAGGCCACATGCCTGTTCAGCAAAGTGTTCACACAGTGGTGGTGTGCTGAAGTGCTATGCTGCCGGTCTGAGGACACATGCCGGTCCAGCACGGTGTTAACACAATGGTAATGTGCTGATGTGCTGTGCTGCCGGGCTGAAGTCACATGCTTGTTCAGCACGGTGTTCACACAGTTCTAATGTGCTGCAGTGCTATGCTGCCGGGGTGAGGCCACATGTAGGTTCAGCACAGTGTTCACATAATGGTAATGTGGTGTAGTGCTGTGCCGTAGGGCTGAGGCCGAATGCCGGTTCAGAACGGTGTTTACACAATGGTAATGTGCTGCAATGCTGTGCTGCCGGGCTGAGGCCACATGCGGGTTCAGCACAGTGTTCACACAGTGGTAATGTGCTGAAATGCTGTACTCCTAGGCTGGGGCCGGATGCCGGTTCAGCACGGTGTTCACACAGTGGTAATGTGCTAAAGTGCTGTGCCGTGCGGATGAGGGCACATGCAGGTTGACCACAATGTTCACACAGTGGTAATGTGCTGAAGTGCTGTGCTCCCGGGATGAGGCCACATGCGGGTTGAGAAGAGTGTTCACATAGTGGTAATGTGCTGAAGTGCTGTGCTGGCGGGCTGAAGTCACATGCTTGTTTAGCACGGTGTTGATACAGCGGTAATGTGCTTAAGTGCTGCGCTGGCGGGCTGCGGCAACATGCCGGTTCAGCACGATGTTCACACAGTGGTAATGTGCTGCAGTGCTGTGCTGCCGGGCTGAAGTCACATGCCGGTTCAGATCGGTGTTCACACAGTGGTAACGTGCTGCAGTGCTATGTTGCCAGGCTCAGGCCACAAGCGGGTTCAGCACAGTGTTCACACATTGGTAGTGTGCTGAAGTGCCGTGCTGCCAGGCTGGGGCCGCATGCCGGTTCAGCACGGTTTTCTCACAGTGGTAATGTGCTAAGGTGCTATGCTGCCGGATGAGTCACAAGCCTGTTCAGCGCGGTGTTCATAAAGCGGTAATGTGTTGAAGTGCTGTGCTGTCC
This sequence comes from Eutreptiella sp. 'Long Island Sound 2002', assembly GCA_964036045.1. Lineage (NCBI taxonomy): Eukaryota > Euglenozoa > Euglenophyceae > Eutreptiales > Eutreptiaceae > Eutreptiella > Eutreptiella sp. 'Long Island Sound 2002'. The sequence continues at coordinate 118,052,161 of OZ038382.1, forward strand.
GGCTGAGGCCATATGCCGCTTCAGCACGGTGTTCACACAGTGGTAATGTGCTTAAGTGCTGTGCTGCCTGGCTGAGGCCACATGCGGGTTCAGCACGGTGTTCACACAGTGGTAGTGTGCCGAAGTGCTTTGGTGCCGGGCTGAGGCCACATGCCGGTTGAGCACAGTGTTCACACAGTGGTAATGTGCTGCAGTGCTGTGCTGCCGGGCTAAGGCCACATGTAGGTTCGGCACATTGTTCACACAGTGGTAATGTGCTCCAGTGCTGTGCTGCCGGGCTGAGGCCAAATGCGGGTTCATCATCGTGTTCGCGCAGTGGTAATGGGCTGAAGTACTGTGCTACCGGGCTGAAGTCACATGCCGGTTCAGCACGGTGTTCACACAGTGGTAATGTGCTGAAGTGCTGTGCTGCCGGGCTGCAGTCACATGCGGGTTCAGCACGGTGTTCACACAGTGGTAATGTGCGGAAGTGTTGTGCTGCCGGGCTGAGGCCAGATGCGGGTTCGGCACAGTGTTCACACACTGGTAATGTGTTGAAGCGCTGTGCGGCCGGGCTGAGGCCACATGCCGGTTCAACACGGTGTTAACAAAGTGGTAATGTGCTGCAGTGCTTTGCTGCCGCGCTGAAATCACATGCTTGTTCACCACGGTGTTCACATAGTGGTAATGTGCTGCAGTGCTGTGCTGCCGGGGTGAGGCCACATGCGGGTTCAGCAAAGTGTTCACACAGTGGTAATGTGGTGCAGTGCTGTGCTGCCGGGATGAGGCCACATGCCCGTTAAGCACGGTGTTCACATAGTGGTAATGTGCAGAAGTGCTGTGCTGCCTGGATGAGGCCACATGCGGGTTCAGCACAGTGTTCGCAGAGTTGTAATTTGCTGCAGCGCTATGCTGCCGAGCTGAGGCCACATGCGGGTTCAGCATTGTGTTCACACAGTGGTAATGTGCCGCAATTCTGTGCTGCCGGGCTGAGGCCACATGCCGGTTGAGCACAATGTTCACACAGTGGTAATTTGTTGCAGTGCTATGCTCCCGGGCTGAGGCCACATGCAAGTTCAGCAGGGTGTTCACACAGTGGTAATGTGCCGCAATTCTGTGCTACCAGGCTGAGGCCACATGCCGGTTGAGCACAGTGTTCACACAATGGTAATGTGCTGAAGTGATGTGCTGCTCAGCTGGGGTCACATGCCGGGTGAGCACAGTGTTCACACAGTGGTAATGTGCCGAAGTGCTTTGCTCTCCGGCTGAGGCCACATGCGGGTACAGCACGGTGTTCACACAGTGGTGATGTGCTGCGCCGCTCTGCTGTGGTGCTGAGGCCACATGCCGGTTCAGCACGGTGTTCACACAGTGGTAAAGTGCTGCAGTGCTGTGCTGCCGGGGTTAAGTCACATGCCGGTTGAGCACGGTGTTCACACAGCGGTAATGTGCTGTAGTGCTGTGCCGCCGGGCTCAAGTCATGTGCCGGTTCAGCACGGTGTTCACACAGTGGTATTGTGCTGAAGTGTTGTGCTGCCAGGCTGAGCCCACATGCCGGTTCAGCACAGTGTTCACATAGTGGTAGTGTGCTGAAGTGCTGTGGTGCCGGGTTGAGGCCACATGCCAGTTCAGCACGGTGTTCACAGAGTGGTAATGTGCTGAAGTGTTATGCTCTATGGCTGAGGCCACATGCCTGTTCAGCAAAGTGTTCACACAGTGGTGGTGTGCTGAAGTGCTATGCTGCCGGTCTGAGGACACATGCCGGTCCAGCAGGGTGTTAACACAATGGTAATGTGCTGATGTGCTGTGCTGCCGGGCTGAAGTCACATGCTTGTTCAGCAAGGTGTTCACACAGTTCTAATGTGCTGCAGTGCTGTGCTGCCGGGGTGAGGCCACATGCGGGTTCAGCACAGTGTTCACATAATGGTAATGTGGTGTAGTGCTGTGCCGTAGGGCTGAGGCCGAATGCCGGTTCAGAACGGTGTTCACACAATGGTAATGTGCTGCAATGCTGTGCTGCCGGGCTGAGGCCACATGCGGGTTCAGCACAGTGTTCACACAGTGGTAATGTGCTGAAATGCTGTACTCCCGGGCTGGGGCCGGAATCCGGTTCAGCACGGTGTTCACACAGTGGTAATGTGCTAAAGTGCTGTGCCGTGCGGATGAGGGCACATGCAGGTTGACCACAATGTTCACACAGTGGTAATGTGCTGAAGTGCTGTGCTCCCGGGATGAGGCCACATGCGGGTTGAGAAGAGTGTTCACATAGTGGTAATGTGCTGAATTGCTGTGCTGGCGGGCTGAAGTCACATGCTTGTTTAGCACGGTGTTGATACAGCGGTAATGTGCTTAAGTGCTGCGCTGGCGGGCTGAGGCAACATGCCGGTTCAGCACGATGTTCACACAGTGGTAATGTGCTGCAGTGCTGTGCTGCCGGGCTGAAGTCACATGCCGGTTCAGATCGGTGTTCACACAGTGGTAACGTGCTGCAGTGCTATGTTGCTAGGCTCAGGCCACAAGCGGGTTCAGCACAGTGTTCACACAGTGGTAGTGTGCTGAAGTGCCGTGCTGCCAGGCTGGGGCCGCATGCCGGTTCAGCACGGTTTTCTCACAGTGGTAATGTGCTGAAGTGCTATGCTGCCGGATGAGTCACAAGCCTGTTCAGCGCGGTGTTCATAAAGCGGTAATGTGTTGAAGTGCTGTGTTGTCCGGCTGAGGCCATATGCCGCTTCAGCACGGTGTTCACACAGTGGTAATGTGCTCAAGTGCTGTGCTGCCTGGCTGAGGCCACATGCGGGTTCAGCACGGTGTTCACACAAAGGTAATGTGCTGAAGTGCTGTGTTGCCGGGCTGCGGCCGCATGCCAGTTCAGCACGGTGTTCACATAGTGTTAATGTGCTGAAGTGCCGTGCTGCCCGGATGAGGGCACATGCCGGTTGAGCACAATGTTCACACAGTGGTAATGTGCTGAAGTGCTGTGCTGCCGGGCTGAGGCCACATGCGGGTTCAGCACGGTGTTCACACAGTGGTAATGTGCTGCAGTGCTGTGCTGCCGACTTGAAGTCACATGCCGGTTCAGAACTGTGTTCACACAGTGGTAACGGGCTGCAGTGCTATGCTGCCAGGCTCAGGCCACAAGCGGGTTCAGCACAGTGCTCACACAGTGGCAGTGTGCTGAAGTGCCGTGCTGCCAGGCTGGGGCCGCATGCCGGTTCAGCACGGTTTCCTCACACCGGTAATGTGCTGAAGTGCTGAGCTGCCGGATGAGGGCACATGCCGGTCGAGCACAATGTTCAAACAGTGGTAATGTGCTGGAGTGTTGTGCTGCCGGGTTGGGGCCGCATGCCGGTTCAACGCGGTGTTCACACAGTGGTAATGTGCTGGTGTGCTGTGCAGCCCGGATGAGGGCACATGCCGGTTGAGCACGGTGTTCACACAGTGGTGATGTGCTGAAGTGCTGTGCTGCCGGGCTGAGGCCACATGAGCATTCAGAAGAGTGTTCACACAGTGGTAATGTGCTGAAGTGCTATGTTGGCGGGCTGAAGTCACAAGCCTGTTCAGCGCGGTGTTCATAAAGCAGTAATCCATTGAAGTGCTGTGCTGTCGGGCTGAGGCCACATGTGGGTTCAGCACAATGTTCACACAGTGGTAATGTACTGAAGTGCTGTGCTGCCGGGCTGGGGCCCCATGCCGGTTCAGCACAGTGTTCTCACAGTGGTAATGTGCTGAAGTGCTGTGCTGCCGGGCTGAGGCCAGATGCGGGTTTAGAAGAGTGTTCACATAGTGGTAATGTGCTGAAGTGCAGTGCTGGCGGGCTTTAGTCACATGCCTATTCAGCACCGTGCTCATACAGTGGTAATGTGCTGAAGTGCTGTGTTGCCGGTCAAGTATAATGATAAAATAACCAAAAATGGCCGAAAATAATGATTCTACAACCGTCTTAAAACGCCCCAAAATGGCGCAAAACAATAAATCTACAGCCCTCCGAAAATGGACAAAAGGGTGAAAATAATACATCTCCTGCCGTCTGAAGGCTCAGGTGCTCCAACAACCCCCAAAAAATGGCCGGAAAAAAATAATCCTACCGCCCTTCGAAAAAAGCCAAAATGGCTGAAAATAATACATCTACCGCCCTCCGATAACTCCCGAAAATGGCCGAAGGTCGTAAATCTACCACCCTTCGAAAACAGTGAAAATGTCGGCAAAATACTAAATCTACCGGCCTCGGAAAACGACCAAAAAATGGCCGAAAGAAATAAATCTGCCGCCCTCCAAAAGCGGCCAAAATGGTCCAAAATAAGAAATCTACTACCGTGCAAAAACGGCGCAAATGGCCGGAAAAAAAAACCTCCACCTCCGTCCGAAAAGACCCAACAGTGTACTAAATCAATAAATCTACCGGCCTCCGAAAACGCGCAAGAGTGGCCAAAAACAATAAATATATTGCCTTGCGAAAATGGCCAAAATGGCCGAGAAATGATAAAATTAACCGCTCTCCGAAAACAACCAAAAGTGGGCGAAAACAATAAGTGTACGGCCGTCTAAAAATGGCCACGATGGCTGAGGAAAAAAAAATTCTACGGCCCTCCAAAAATGGCCAAAAATGACCGAGAGTGATAAATCTACCGCCGTCTGAAAACGGCCAAAATGGCGACAAAAATACATCTACCGCACTCGGATAAATCCCAAAAATGGCCGAAAATAAAAAATCTACCGCCCTCCGCAAAGAGCCAAAATGGCCGAAAACATTGAATCTACCACCGTCCGAAAGAAGCAAATTGGCCAAAAAGTATAAATCTACCGCCCTTCAGATCGGAGCAAAAATGGCGGAAAAAAATAAATCTACCGCCCTGTGAAAACAGCCACAATGGCCACAAAAATAAATCTATCGCCCTACGGAAGCGTGAAAAAATCAGGAAAAATAATGCATCTACCGGCCTCCGAAAACGCCCCCAAATAAGACACAAAAAAATAAATATACTGCCCTCCGAAAGCGGCCAAAATGGGCAAAGAATAACAAACCCACCGCCCTCCAAAGAAGGCCCAAATGGCGGAAAATCTACGAACCTCCAAAAAGAACCAAAAATGCACAACAATAATATATGTAGTGCACCCTGAAAGCGCCTAAAAGGGCCAGATATAACAAATCTACAGCCCTATTAAAACGGCCACAATGGCCAAAAATAACAATTTTCTGCCCTCCGAAAACACGCAAAAAGGGCGGAAAATAACAATTCGACCCCCCCCCCAAAGGGCCAAAAGAGCCGTCCGAAGAGGGCCAAAAGAGCGGAAGAAAAAGCTATCGCCCTGTAACATCACCCAAAGTGGCGGAAAATAATAAATATAACGCCCTGTAAAAACGACCAAAATGGGCGAAAACAACAATTCTACCCCACTCCGAAAAACAGCGAACATAGCAAAAAATAATAAATGTATCATCCTCCGAAATTGGCCCAAAATGGCCCAAAAAAAACATCTACTGCCCTCTGAAAGCGGCCAAACTAGCCAGAAATCAGAAAATTACCGCCCTCCGAAAACGCGCAAAAGGGTGGAAAATAGAAAACAAATGCTCCCCTCCCACAACACTCTGCCCGAAAATAATAAATCTACTGCCGTCCAAAGAAGGCCAAATTGGCCGAAGATAATAAATCTACTTCTATACGAAAACGGCCAAAATGGCCGAAAATACCAAATATACCGCCATGCGCAAACGGCGGAAATGGCCGAAAAAAGAAATATGCCATGGTCCGAGCGGCTGACAATGGGCCAAAAGTAAACTCTACTACACTCATAAAATAACGAAAAATCGATGAACAGAATGATTCTACCACCCTCCCAAAACGCCGCAAAATGGCGCAAAACAATAAATCTACGGCCTTCCGAAAATGGACAAAAGGTGAAAATAATACATCTACCGCCGTCCGAAGAGGGCCTAAATGGCCCAAAGCAATAATTCGCATGTGCTCCAAAAACACCCCAAAAATGGCCGGAAAAAATAAACCTACCGCCCTCCGAAAAGCAGCCAAAATGGCTGAAAAGAATACATCTACCGCCCTCCGATAGCTGCAAAAAAATGGCAGAAGGTGGGAAATCTATCACCCTTCGAAAACAGCGAAAATATCGGCAAAATACTAAATCTACCGCCCTCAGAGAACGACCAAAAAATGGCCAAAAGAAATAAATCTGCCGCCCTCCAAAAGCGGCCAAAATGGTACCAAATAAGAAATCTACTGCCCTGCAAAAACGGCGCAAATGGCCGGAAAAAAAAAACCTCCACCTCCGTCCGAAAAAGCCCAACAATGTACGGAATCAACAACTCTACCGGCCTCCGAAAACGCGCAGAAATGGCAGAAAATAACAAATATGCTGCCTTTCGAAATGGCCAAAATGGCCAAGAAATAATAAAATTCACCGCTCTTCCAAAAAAACCAAAAAAGGCACAAAATAAGAAGTCCGTGGCCGTCCCAAAAGGGCCAAAATGGCTAAAGAAAAAATAATTCCACCGCCCTCCAAAAATGGCCGAGAGTGATAAACCTACCGCCGTCTGAAAACGGCCAAGATGGCGACAAAAATACATCTACCGCGCTCGGATAAATCCCAAAAATGGCCGAAAATAAGAAATCCACCGCCTTCCGCAAGGAGCCAAAATGGCCGAAAACATGGAATCTACCACCGTCCGAAGCAAATTGGCCAAAAAGTATAAATCTACCGCCCTTCAGAACGGAGCAAAAATGGCCCAAAATAATAAATCTACCGCCCTGTGAAAACAGCCACAATGGCCACAAATAATCAATCTATCGCCCTACGAAAACGCAAAATGAGGGAAAATAATGAATCTACCGGCCTCCGAAAAGGCCCCCAAATTAAGCACAAAAGAATAAATATACCGCCCTCCGTAAAAGGCCCGAATGGCGGAAAATCTACGAGCCTCCGAAAACGACCAGAATTGCGCAAAAAAAAATAGATGTAGTGCGCCCTAATAACACCTAAAATGGCCAAATATAACAAATGTACCACCCTCCAAAAACATCCAAAATTGCAAAAAAAAAATTTACTGCCCTCCGAAAACACGCAAAAAGGGCGGAAAATAATAATTCTACCGCCCTCCGCAAAAAACGGCCCGTATGGCCAACATAATAAGTCTACCGCCGTCCGAAGAGGGCCAAAAGGGCAGAAGAAAATACATCTGCCGCCCTCTGACAAAACCCAAAATGGCGGAAAATAACAAATATAACACCCTCTCAAAACTCCCAAAATGGGCGAAAACAATAATTCTACCCCACTCTGAAAAACAACGAACATAGCAAAAAAAAAATCAATGTACCACCCTCCGAAAGTCGCCCAAAACGGCCTAGAAATAAAGCTATTGCCCTCCGAAAACGGCCAAATGGCCCGAAATCAGAAAATTACCGCCCTCCGAAAACGCGCAAAAATGTTGGAAAATAGGAAACAAAATGCTCCCCTCCCAAAACAGTCTGCCCGAAAAAAATAAATCTACTGCCGTCCAAAGAAGGCCAAACTGGCTGAAGATAACAAACCTACTTCCCTGCGAAAACGGCCAAAATGGCCGAAAATACCATATATACCGCCATGCGCAAACAGCGGAAATGGCCGAAAAAAAAGAAATTTCCCATGGTCTGAGAAGGGCCGAAAATGGCCCAAAAATAATAACTCTACTACACTGGTCGAATAACCAAAAATGGCCGAAAACAATGATTCTACCACCCTCCCAAAACGCCGCAAAATGGCGCAAAACAATACATCCACGGCCCTCCGAAAAATGGACAACAGGGTGAAATTAATACATCTACCGCCGTGTGAAGAGGGCCTAAATGGCCCAAAGTAATAAGTCTCATGTGCTCCAAAAACACCCAAAAAATGGCCGGAAAACAATAAACCTACTGCCCTCCAAAAACAGCCAAAATGGCCGAAAAAGAATCTACCGCCCTCCCATGAGTCCGAAAAATGGCGGCAGAAGGTGGTAAACCTACTCCCCTTCGAAAACAGCGAAAATGTCGGCAAAATAATAAATCTACCGCCCTCAAAAAGAGACCAAAAAATAGCCGAAAGAAATAAATCTGCCACCCTCCGAAAGCGGCCAAAATGGTCAAAAATAAGAAATCTGCAGCACTCCACGTCCGTCCGAAAAAGCCCAACAATGTACGGAATCAATAAATCTACCGGCCTCCGAAAATGCGCACAAATGGCAGAAAACAATGAATATACTGCCCTCCCAAAATGGCCCCAATGGCCGAGAAATGATAAATGTACCGCTCTCCGGGAAAAAAAAAAGGCCAAAAATAAGAAGTCCACGGCCGTCCGAAAAGGGCCAAAATGGCTGAGGAAAAATAATTCTACCGCCCTCCAAAAATGGCCAAAAATGGCCGAAAGTGATAAATCTACCGCCATCTGAAAACGGCCAAAATGGTGACAAAAACACATCTAATGCCCTCGAATAAATCGGAAAGATGGCCGAGAACAAGACACCTACCGCCCTCCGCAAAGAGCCAAAATGGCCGAAAACATTGAATCGGCCACCATCCGAAACAACCACGATGGCCGGTTGATCAGGAGTCTTGCCCTCTGAAGATCATGTGCAAATAGCGGCAATTCTCCTTCTTGATCTATGCACCACGTGGTGTCGTCCATGTACCCCAGCCGATTGAAGGGGCCTCCGGGCCCCCAGCACGGAGGCACACCGATGAGCGCGAGGAAGGCGCGCACTTCCGCTACAACATGATTCACCACCGAAGATGCTTGGCAGCCCTAAGGCACACACAAGCCAACAAACGCGCCAAGGCCTCGCACACCATAACCACCCATGTGCACGGACGCACCGGAGGTGGAAAGAAGAAGAAGGTCTACAATGGCATATGGGAAGCCTGCCTGCTACTGCAAAAAATTCAATGTGTCATGCACTACCAACCTATCCGCGTGTCTCATATCATGGACATACAAATGGGTTAAGGGCGAAAATAGCGGAACCATCTGAAGTCGTGTAGGACACGAAGCAGGTCCCCCATACGGGAACTCAGAGGAAAGGACTCCCGACCAACCGTCTCTCGTCAAACTAATGTCAAAGTGATTTTCGGAGGGCGATAGATTTATTATTTGTGGACATTGTGGCCGTTTTCACAGGGCGGTAGATTTATTGTGTTCGGCCATTTTTGCTAGTTTCTGAAGGGCTGAGCAGGCAACGCGAATTAGGTACAGGGTGACACCCTTGTCTACGCGGGGAGCGGCACTTAGTGATCAACAATGTGGGCACCGATGAGTTTCCACATCGTGCTCGAATTCAAGAGGGGCCGTGCGTTGGCAATGGGCCCATGTGGTATTTTGGCCGGCAAGAAGTAAAAATTGCCATGTACTACGAGATCAAGCGGAACTCAAAGACTCACATTGCGAATGAAATCGACCATGTTGTCATAATTGGGACGCACCTCTAATTCACACGAGGAGGTTAATGTTGTCAGCAATTTGCGGAGGGACCCGCTGACTCGACACAAAACTTTCGGCACGAGGCACCGGAGGGTCATCAAGTTAAGGACCGTCAAAAGGAGCGCGAAAGACCCCGTAGTGATGAGTGTGAAGTTGAGCCGTGCACGCGCGGAAATTTCCGGTTGCGGGGTACTACACACGCCCGGACTCTAACCGAAAAAAAAGTCCCCCGCAGAGTGACCACGCAAACGTGCCGTGGCCTACCCAGGTAGTTAGGAAAGTACGCTGTGAGAACTCCGGTGTGCCCGCCCACCCGTGTAGTCAAACACCCCGCGGGCCGGGGTGGCGTTGACTCATGCGCTCGGCATGGACAAAAGAGAAGCGAAGGGTAAGGGGAGGGATACAAAGCGTGCAAGTCGTTGCCCATCCAAGACATACCCCCAATCCTGATTGCCAGTAACAGGAGGTATTGTCAACACACAGCCGGTCATTGGCGTTAGCGTACCAGGGGGGTCTTGGGGCTCAAAAAAGACATCACCCGTAGATGGCGTCAGCTCTGCGAGGAGGCTCAGGGATTGCGGTAAGCTACTACGCCGCCGGTCTGTTCGTTTCCTGCCGTGGGAAGACGACTGTGGGCGGGCGGGGAAGGGAGCAACAGGTATGTGTGGGTGGACGTGGCTGCAGCACTGTGCAAAGGCACGCAGCCATACGCCACCCGGTATTGAAATGGGGGCACTATAGGGTACGTCATGGGGTTGTGCATGTACAGGTCAACACAGTCTAAATCCACGTGCCAGGGCCACCGCGGAGGGAAAGATCGCGAACGGAAACGCCTCGACCCACCGTGCCGCCGAATGTCGGCGCTCGCGAGAGGGAGAACGCGACCGCCAATAGCCCTCCAGGCGTGGACGCTTGCCGCGTCTCCACTCCTTTGATGTATCAGTATCCACATCGATGTCTGCATCCGCATTACATGCGGAGTGTACGAGGGCAGTAGAGCCGCCCTCATGGGGAGACGGCATGGCCAATGCGCGTGACGACACCCGGCCACTAGCACCTCCCTTACCCCTACCAGCGGAGGGTGTCCAAGGCTGCTTGTAGGATTCTTGACAGTGCACGGTGCAGCCGCTTCAGGTAATAAAGCCCCCGTGTTCCACTAGGGATTGGGCTTCCTCGTGGACCCGCGGTGTGGCAAAGGACACTCCTGCCCTTGTATACTCATCCAACACTGTGCACGCGTTCTCATGGAAGTGACAACGTAGGAAATTGGCCAAAACCTTGGCACACAAGGGCGGGAGTTTCAAAAACGGGCGTCGATTGCACATTGGAACCTACAGGGAACTGAGTAGCTTCGGATGTAGCTTCGAATTGCGAGGTTACAACCCTTGAAAACAAGTGTATATTTCAAGCCAACTCGCACGTGTTCATATATTCTGTGGAACTCAAACACGCCAAGACACGTGAAACAAGGTCGGATTGTGGCAGAATGTATCAGGTTTTTGAGGATTTGTTCTCACGAAGAATTCTTTTGCATGTGTTGGAGCAGGGTAAAAGGTGCACTCGTGCGCTTGCGCTATCCCAAGCACACATATCACATGCCACCACGCCAATGGGCAGATAGGGCACGTTATTTGGGGCCGAGAAAGCGCAACACGGACATGGTACACGTGGTGCGTGTTCCATTCCCTTCATCTATGCCTATCCCTTGTCGTTCGATTCGTGTTTTTATGAACAGGCGATATCTGGGGACCATTTCACGTTTTTCTCTGTGTTTCTTTTCACATTTGGTGTTCGCGCGCATGACCGCTACGACTGAAGCAGCAAACACGCGCACACAGCAGCGCCAGCTGCAGGCAGATTTTTACACACATTTGTCTGCATTTTATTACAGGCAGGAGGAGCACTGACAGGTCGCGAACCCCAATCCTAAGGAGATCCAATTTTGGATGATTTTGATTTTTTTTTGGGGGGATAAATCAATTCCTAACTCCATACCCATCAATATTGTCATTATGTGTCCCTTAGATTGGTATATGGCTGAGGAGGATCCCGCTGGGATCGAAACGCGTACTTGACATTTGGAACTGTGTTGTGGACTTTTGATTTTTCACTTGTGTGATTCCGGGCTTGGGTGTCTTTGAACTTAACGGAAGTGGAGTTGGGACACGCATTCCGAGGGCCAAGAAACCATCAACGATTTCTATCTTTGGGAATGCGCCCATCCCCGAGAACTTCTAAAACACATAGGCCAATTAATCTTCTGCGCTTGCACAAGAGGGCCTTGACCGGGGAGAGTGGCAGAAGTGGTATCTGGAGGGTGCGCTTTGACTAAAGTGGCGACACATTGTGTGACTTCCGGAGTTAGGAGCATGGAGCATGGAGGAACAGAGCTTCTCCCGTGGGTGTCGCAAAGAGTCATAAGCAAAATTGCGGATGACACACCGTGCCAACTACATGCTGAGGTGGAAGGCTCGCACCAAGGTGCCTACTTGTTTGCCGTCTATTGTGTTCAACCACGTAGGAAACCCATTCAGCACCGGGGGTGAAACATACGGGGCGGTCCCCGAATCGCGGAGACCATGTGGCGCTCGTGATGAAATTGGGGGGTGTGCCACGTCCCGCAAGCGGGCTTAAGAATCTCAATCTTCTAGATCCGTAAGGACAATAATAGGTGCCGCAAAGGGGGGTTTATTGATGGGGAACACTATAGGCCAAAGCATTTGGAGCACAGACTCGAGCTGTGTTGATGGGAGCTGCAGGACGTTGAAGGACAACGAACCCGAGGCCACCCAAAATGTAAGCAACACCGGCAACAATGGGAGCCAAGCCGCATGGAGGCCATCAATGCGGGGGTAATTCGCTTGGCGGAGCTTGTCCATAGCGGTCTACAAAACGTCGGGAACACGGCTACCCCGCGTGGGGGGCTTGCGGGCAAGAGAAAGTAGGGTCTTGGTTGCCAGCCGCATGCGAGTATGCACAGCTCCTAGATCAGTGTCCGTGGCGCATTTGCGTTCCAGGGTCCCCACCAATTTCTGGACTTGTGCTTGCAAATCATGAATTCTTGTTCTTAGGCGGGTCGTTGCATCATCGTGCATCCTTTTTTGGTGTGCTAAGACTTGGCGCACTGATTGTAGCGCGTCGTCCGACACCTGGAGTGTCTCACAAACTTGGCGGTGATCTTTTGTCAAGTGACGCAACTGGGCTCAATACCTCTAGGGGTCACGGCTAGGACGGCCGCATCAAACTGCAGCAGCACGTCTATTGGCACGGAATCCGCATCAACCACCTTATGCAAAACCTCCTTAGTGGGCCGAGCTACGGACCCAGGCGCAGGAGGGGTAGGGTCATCATCTAGGAGGAAGCCACCTAGCGCCACTGCATGGCTCAAGCGAGGGGTGGGTGCGTCTTGGGCCCCGGGCGCGGTCCAAACCACCAAATTGAGCTCTAGAACATGTGGGGTGCAGAGGACTTCATGGGAGCTGCACGAGGCCATAGGGTCACGCAAACACCACACGTAGTACAAGAACAAAGGCCGGTGCCCATGGAGGCGAAACCAGGTATAGAATTTGCCCCAACGGGTCTTCTTCGCGAAGCGACAGAGTGCAGGCCTCGGGGACGCGCGGTGCTTGCTTAGCTGGAACGCGCTGCACTTTGACACGGGAAGGCAACCCTTTAGGGAACTGTTGCTGCGGAGTGGCCGCAGGATCGGCCGCAAACCATAGGACATGCTGGTACATGAGGTGCAAGAAGTCGGGTGCAACGTATTGAGAATTGAGGGGACGGGTGGGCATGTCAATGATGACAGCCTATTGTTCCGCAGCATGCTTCTTGTGCCACTCTGCTGACGACGCCCGAACTTGCCGCGGCAAGCGTTGAGTGATAGGGTCAAGCACCAGCTTCGAAAATTGTGTGCCCTGAAACTCTGGCATCTGATCTGCTTCGATGGGGAGCAAAAGTGCCGAAGCCTTGTGGGGAACGAATTGCCGTCTATTTTTCGAAAGAACGGGTTCCATGGCAGCAGAAGTTTCCGCGAGGTACGAAAACCAAGAGCGGCAAAGGTGGGGCAATGGCCAGTGGGCAGTGTGTCATCATCTATACCCCCGTGGGTGTCTTGACGTCGGCTGTGACAACCAGCAGCACACCATTCGTGGTGAATGTCGCCTATAGGTCACTCTAACGCCAACCATTGCCACGAATCGCAAAGATGCATGGGGGCTTTGTTGGTTCCTTCCCCCAATGCTTGAATGGCTTCATGAGGGGCCAGCATAGGGACATCTGTAACATAATCACACAGCAGTTACTGAAGGCGGGGCACCGTGCTACGCTCTAAGAAGCGCAAAAACCGGCCGGGAAGGTCAGTGAGGGATGCATGCACGGTGGCACGGTGGACTGCATACAAAAACAGAGCGGTCATGGGAATACCGCAACACAGACAAGCAGATAGGCAAAAGGGTAGTGACAAGGCATGCGGAAAATGCCCCCCCCCCCCTGCCCGTGCATAACCCCCTCAATCCCGTATCCCCCACACACACACACGGAGCTTTACCAAACAGCAAAGCGACCGCGCGTGGCGGGGAGGTAGGGAAATTTGGCACCGCCGGGAGCGCCGGGGCACCCCCCTTTAGGGCCAGTTTGCAGCGAGTGCCACCGAACCTGCAAACAGCGGTGTGAGTTACGTAGCTGACGGGATCCCTGGACGCCGACAGAGAGTGGTAAGGTTCGAGGCAGGCATACTTGTCGAGAGCTTGGCTTTGGGGAAGAGTAGCCGGCGAACGCCGTGCCCCATATTTGTTTTCCTTTGGAGGATGAACTGTTGCTGAGGTGTGGCATAGTTGGACGCTATAATGCTCACAAAAGGGTCGGGTAGCCGGGTGCCCCCAAGTTGAGCTCGCCAAAGTGCCTGCGACCAGTGGCCGCCCCGCAGCTTGTCGGTGCGAAGCTGAACAACGGTCGCTGCCGGCCACCGAGCGCGAAGTGCGCACACCAGCCATCCACAAAACCTCTCAAACGAGGCCTCTCCGAAATTCTCGGGGACTGGCGGGTCCAAATAAATTTGCAGCTCCTTCTCATCACAGTGCCTAATGTGTAGTTTGGCCGGACCAAGGCATCTCGCCCCTCATAGCGTTCGGCTGTGCACCGGGCATCATGGGCCTTGTGTTGGGCCAAAACATGTTCCGGGCGCTTCCGTTTGCCGGTGGAGGCGCCTGGCGCGGTGGACGAAGCGGCAGGGCCCAGCATGGCACGCAGACTGAGCTAAGGAAATACATAGGACAAAAGTGGGATTAAACCGGCTCTGGTGAGGTAGCTTGTCATGTCGTAGGGGCGCTCTCTTGTGCAGATCTTGCCCGCTCAAGCGAGGAAGGGTCACCACATGGTCCAAGTGTCGAAGTGCACCTATTGTACGAACTAAGGGGACAAGAGAGGGATACCTGCCGGACTGTGCACCGCACACCACACGGTATGCGTGGATGAATGGGACACTGATATGATATGCACCCCGTTCGACCCTAAGAGTGAGATGTGGCTTACATGCAACCGTATGCGCAGTAGCGAGGCAATAGCAATGACTCCGTTGCAGTCTGGTGTCCAAGTTGCATTGCCAAGGCAATGTGTCCCGATGTATCCTGCTGTGTATTCTCTGTGGGGTCCCGGGCAGGTATTCCCCTGGCATGTCATTAGGGTCAGCGGTTGTGTGTCCCCATGCCCTCGACCTCGTGCAGTGAGCCACACCCCACAACTAGCTTGTACCGTGCACAACGTGGAATTTTGCGAACCGTGAATTTTTCCGTGTGAAAAAAGAATTCATATTTTGTCAAAATTTTTTGTGTGACGGGGCAAAAGGTCAAAAAAGGTTTTGTTTTCGATTTTTCTTCGGAATTAGTGTTTTGCGACCAGAGGTACACCACGCTTGGCGAATATATGTATCAAAATTTTTGCGATTAATTTTGTTAAAGTGACAACTTTGCGAACTGTTCTTGGGGCCACTACCATGTCTGCTTTTCTGCTTCCCTCCCACTAACCTAGATATCTGTCCCCATCCACAAACACACCGCTCTTTTGGTGGTTGCACAGTGAGAATCACATGGAAACCCACATTCCGGGATTTTAAAAAAAAAATCACCATCCGGCTTGTACATAGTCCTTCATCAGGGTATGGGAACGAAGCTCAATGACCTAGTGGTTATAGCATCAGGCTTTCACATTGATGACCCAGGTTCAAACCCCATTAGGGGCATGTCTGGCGACTACCCAGTAGCTGCCTGAAAAAGTTGTCTTGCATGCACAAACAACGGGGGCAAAGAAGAAAGGTATGATTGGGAAGCGAACATTTGTCCGGTGGAAACAGCCAACGAAAACCTGAATGGGGAAGCACAAGACCAGAATTACTTATTTTTCTAAATTTGCGAGGAATTTGCCTATTTTAGGAGGCAACACGAGATAACAATTCATTTTCTTGCGGTTTTTTATTGTTTGCGAACGGCATCTTGACAAGGCAAATGAATTTCAGAATAACCTACCCTCACGAATTTTGACGGCTTCTACGGTATGTGTACCCTCTCCCACCCTGGGTTAATAGGGAGGGGTCCCCGGCGTGGGCCTTGGTCCACGTCCACACGCCGCTTGGCGGGTGAGCCCGGCTGTTGCCTGGAGGGGGCTGGAGGGGAGGGGGAATGCATTAAAGATCACGAAAATGAAACCACTGGATACTTCTAGTAGGGTGTTGTGCAATTGTTCAAGTTGTGCGGACGCAACCCTCCAAACTGTGGGCTTGGGGAGGGGGGGAGACATCCAGCCACCCACAGTCCCGAAATCTGCCGTATGACGATAAACAAAAGCCCTCGACATACGTTCTCCAGGGGTCGTCCAGGCTGAACCTGAATATCACACACACACACACAAACACACAAACTGCCGGCGGTGGGGGGGGCGGGGGGGATCTAGTGAAAACACAACGCCTTTATGCCGATCTCCCATGTTCCTGATTGATCAACCCTTTTCTGAGGTCTGCGCACAAAGCGGTCCGGACTGCATCACACGGTGTGATGCAGATTTTTTCTTGAGGGAAGTTCGGGAGGCAGGATGGGGCACTTCACGAGGGATTTGGGAGGGATTTGGAGGACCCTTGGCATCCATGACTGCTCCCTCTGATATACTGCAGTCAGTTGCCCAGCAAAACCGCCTCCTCACTGAATACAGCCCTCTGCTCATCTCCTTTTTGGACATCCGTTTGCGGGGGCTTGAACTTTCCACCCACCCAACCCCCTGAGGTGTATGTGGTGTGGGGGGGGGGGGGGTTCCTGTGCAGGAGGAAAACGGGGGAAACCGGTTGTGCAAACGGCTGCATGTCCTCTGGGCGATGGCGTGGGAATGTGCCCCTGGAGCACTGTGCAGAGCAATGGGAACACCCCTGCTCCACAACATTGACCTCAAATTCTATTGCCTTCGGCAGTGCACCTCGAAGAGAGGTTGACAGTCAGCCAATCAGTCCCTGAGCCAGCAAGCAGGCAGTCACTCAGATACACACAGTTTGGGTTTTTTGTCAGTGGCAGATGCGGCCCCAAGCAGCAGGGAGGCCCTGCGTTGCAACCCAAGCCTGGCCGAGTGGTAAAGCAGCCGACCGCTACCAGCTGGTCGGCGGTTCGAACCCCAGGCTGGCCACTTTGGCGCCGCCGCCGGCGGCGGCGCTAAAATTCGGCAGACCAGGATTCCAACCGACGCCTGCAAATCAGGAATCAGCTGCGTTACCACTGGACGACTGACCGTGTTAACAGCAATGTGCGTCCCCACTGCTTGTAGCCTATTAAGCAAAAACTTTTGACCCCCCCCCCCCAACCCCCCCACCCCCCCAAAAAGTGATATCCAGTTTTAGGGGGTAGAGGCTGTCTGAGCATCCTAAAAGGTCTGGAAACACATGTGGAAAACGTGTTTTGACCCATATTGGACCTTATTTTTGGTCTGAAAATGGCCTATTATCAAGGCTTATTAGGGTTTTAGGTGGGCCAAAACAGGTCATAGGGGCTCAAAACGGGCTAAAAGCACTTGTTGTTGATCCCAAGTGGTCTAGGAACAACTTTGGGAAAAGTCATTTTGGAGCCCACAAAGACGCCAGTGAACCCTTTCTGGCAACTCGCCGCGCCGCCCTGGCATGGCAGGCTCTAGTATGCCCTAGCATGCCTTGGTACCGTCTGGGTATCAAAATGGGCGATTCTGAGGTGTGGAATCCGCAAAAAGTTAGGGGGCTGCGGTTGGAATCGGTTCCATGGGGCTGTGGTTGGACTTGGTGCCCTCAGCATCGGTTTTTGATCCTCGTAGCCCAAGATTCAACCCATTCTGGGCCTGGGGCTGTTTACAACCAAAGTGCAAAGAATTGGGGCCATTTTTTCGGGCGTTTCTCAAACATATGGTAGTTAGACACCAGCAAATGGCTCTTTGACACACAGATACCAAACTAGTTGCAGCCCATGTCATCTGTTTTCCTTCAGCTAGCCCTATTGGGTGTGGGTTTGGGGGTGTTCCGGGGGGTGGGGGCCACGATGGCCATTTCAGGCCAAAAACGTACAAATTTGGGCACCTCCTAACTTGGCGCCCACCAAATAGGCTAACACCGTTGAGTTGGGGGCTCAAACTCTGAAGTTGGGAAGATCACATGTGAAAGGAAAGAATAGCTACAGCAGAGTAGAGCTTGATGTGTCAGAACAGAGATATTTTAGCATAAAACTGTAAAGTGTTGCTTGTTGTTGTTGTTGATGTTGTTGATGTTGGAAGCTTCAGGCAGGCGGGCCGGTGCAGGTGGTGGCAACGGTGGTGGTGGGTGGTGGGTGGCCGGCGGCAGGAGGCAGGTATGTGTATAAGGTCTTATGTCCAATGTCTGATGTGGAAGTTGTGTTTACATAGCGGTGTTTGTATGCGGTAACGGAAAATGTCTGATAAACCTCAGCAAAGCAAAAGTGATAAGTGGAAAAACAGCATACCCGGAAAAAAAAGAAGTTCCCACAGGTCACGATAGTCCTCCATAATTCTCCATTGGTCCCAATAGGTCCCTATAGGTCTCTGTAGGTCTCCATAGGTGTCCATAGATCCCCATAGGTCGCTGTAGGTCCCCAAAAGTCCATAACTCTCCATTGGTCCCCATGGGTCCCCATAGGTCACCAAAGGTGCCCATAGCTCCCTCGAGGTCCCGATAGGACCCCATAGCTCCTCATAGGTCCCCATAAGTCCCCATAGGACCCCAAAAGTCCCCAAAGGTCCTCATGGGTCACCATAGGTCCCCACGAGACCCCATAGGACCCCAAAGGTCCCCATAGGGCCCCATAGGTCCCTAAAGATCCCCAATGGTGCTCATAGGTCCCCATTGGACTACACAGGTCACGAAAGGTCCCCAAAGGTCACTATAGGTACCCAAAGGTCCCCATGGGACCCCATGGACCCCAAAGGTCCCCAAAGGTCCCCATTGGGCCCCATAGGTCCCCATAGTTCCCCAAAGGTCCCCATAGGTCCCCATAGGTCTCCACTAGTAACCATAGGTGCCCATAGGCCTCCATAGGTCACCAAAGGACCCCATAGGACCCCAAAGGTTCCCATGGGTCCCTATACGTCCCAAAAGGTGCTCATAGGTCCCCATAGGACCCCATAGGTCCCCAAAGGTCCCCATAGGGCCCCATAGGTCCCGATAGGTCGCTATAGGTCTCCCAAAACCCCCATAGGTCCCCATAGGTAAGCATAGGTAATCATAGGTGCCCATGGGCCCCTATAGCTCCCTAGAGGTCCCCAAGGGTGCTCATAGGTCCCCATAGGACCCCAAAGATCCCCAAAGGTCCCCAAATATCCCCATAGGTCCCCATTGGTAACCATAGGTGCCCATAGACCCCATAGGTCACCAAAGGTCCCCATGGGACCCCAAAGGTCCCTATGGGTCCCAAAAGGTGCTCATATGTCCCCATAGGTCACTATAGGTCCCCATAGGACCTGATAGGTCCCCAAAGGTCCCGATAGGTCGCTATAGGTCCCCCAAAACCCACATTGGGCCCCCTAGGTAACCATAGGTAATCATAGGTGCCCATAGGCCCCCATAGCTCCCTAGAGGTCCCCAAAGGTGCTCATTGGTCCCCATAGGACCCCATAGGTCACGAAAGGTCCCCAAAAGATCCCCATAGGTCCCCATAGAACCCCATACGTGCCCGCAGGTTCAGGTCCCCATAGGTCCCAATTGGACTTCCATAGGTCCTGATAGGACTCGATAGCTCTTCATGGATCCCCAAAAGTCCCCAAAGCTCCCCATAGGACCCCATAGGACGCCAAAGGTCCCCAAAGATCGTCAGATGACAACGGGTCCGCATAGGACGGCACAGCACGCCATAAGACCCCAATGGTCCCCAAAGACCCCCAAAGGCCCCCATACGTGCCCATAGGGGCCCATAGGCCCCCATTGTTCCCCAAAGGTCCTCATAGGACCCCATAGGACCCCATGGGTCCCTAAAGGTCCCCATAAGTCGACCAAATCCTCATAGGTCCCCATTAGACCCCATAGGTCACGAAAGGTCCCCAGAGGTGACCATAGGTCCCCAACAGTGGACCCGGGGAGGCCGCCCTACTGCAGCAGCATTGGGCCCCCTCATCCCGCCCCATCTCTGCACAGCAAGCTTTGCTGCTTGGCTTCTCCTGGCATCGCGGGCCGGAGAAGCGCTGTACAAGGAGCGATGCGGGCGCCGAGGTCCCGCTTTTGATGCGTTGCATCTGCAGCGGCAAGGCCTTCCTCCCTTCTCCCCCTGCCCTGCAGGATTCACACCGGGGTGTTGGGGGGGATATTGGTAGGGGGCGCGACTGGGTGGTGGTGGGGTGCACCAGGGTGTTTGGAAAGGTGGGTTCGGGGCTGTGGGCTTGTGGGGCTTTGGGCTGGCAGGGGGTTCTTTGTGTGTCATGCGTGCAATGCCCCAGGGGTGGGCTTAACTTGTGCACAAGGTGCCCCACGAGTGGGCTTAAGATGTGCACAAGGTGGCCAGCGAGTGGGCCTCCTGCACAGGCCGTGCCAGTCTGGTGCTGGCCTTTATGGGGCCTGTATGGGGGCCTATATGGGGCCTGTATGGGCCCTGTGTATGGCCTGCATGGGGCTGTGCTGAGTCGGCTCCAATATCCTGCCGCCAGTTACAGTTGCCAGTCTAGAGGTGCAACTGGGAGTTGACTGAGCGCGCCAAATGGCTCAGTGAGCGCTCACTGAGCCCATTTAGCTCTCACTGACGGCTCAGTGAGCTCTCAGTGAGGTGGAACCCGGGACCAGGCCGTTGCCGTGCTTTGCTGCCGTTTGCATCTTTATCAAAATTGGTACTTTTGGAGTCCCCCCCCCCCTACATTTGCAGGCTCCATTCCCCTTGCACGAGCCTTTGGTTGATGTAAACGGCAGCAAAACACAGAGTCAACGCCCGGTAACGTTGAAGATGCCAGCAGTTCCTCACGACCACCGCTTCGACGGCAACTGCAACTGGCGTCCGTGACAAAGGAGCCGGTGCCGGGTGCGTCACAAGCAGAGCCCACGATGGTGACAACCGCGGACGAAGGGGCAGCGGCGGTTAACGAGGGTCGGGGGCCGGTGGGCCCATCACTCGCCGACCTAGCCATCGGGTCCCCGGTCCCTTTCCGCCCGGTGCAGGCACCCCGGGCCAGTGATGTACGCGCGGGCTACTTGGGGCTCTACATTGCCCCGGTCAACAAGCAGGGCGCCCCAGCGTACCTCCTCAACCGGACGGTTAACATGAAGGGGGCACCGCGGCACTCCACCGAGAGGTGGTATTGGAGCGTCACCCTCAACGCTTGCACCGCCCCGCAGCAAAAGACGCCCACCCACATGCACCTGCCGCGCAAGGTGACCGTCACCAAGGATTGTGTTCTTGTGGCAGGGGAGGGGGGATTTTTTGTAGCCCGCTTTGCTACCGGCTGGGGTCCAAACACTGGTGTTTGGACGTGGCTGTGGGGACGGAGGAGGGGGGGTTGCTGGCCCGCACTGGCGCCATTGCTTTTAAGCAGGTGGCGTCATGGGAAGTGCAGGGGGAGGTGTTTTTCTCGGAGGCTTGGCAGGCCATGCGCGGCCACGTCGCCACCTTCCGTGCCAGCGCTCTGGGGGCGGACTCCATCGACCCAGAGGTGGTCAGTGATGGGGAGGTGAGTGAGGGGGGGGGGGAGTGATGGGGCCCGCAATACAGGCGGCCGGAGTGAGCAGAATACCCGCAGTGGGGTTGGGGTCGGGAAAGGGAAAAAGTGGGCAACCAAGGACAACAACCCCCTCCCCCCCACAAAAAAGCTGGCGGGCAAGGGAAATACAGCCGCACCGCAAAAGGAGGCTCTCGGCAGCCCCCTTCGTGACCCTGGATCTCCGGGCACGGTGCCCATGACCGTGTACCGGGAGGCATGCCGTGACCGTAACCATTTCGCCAGGAGCGGGATGCTGCCCGTCTTGCATCGGAAGCAGCCTCCCGTCTCAAGGAGGAGCTGGACACGGTCAAGCGGCAGCAGGACGACCTGAAGGCCCAGCTCGTGGACTCTGATCGCCAACGGGGTGCCAGGGAGGCACGCCTGGAGGTGCTGCAGCGGTCCAAGAGCTTCGAGCCCCCTGCATTTGGGCCGGGGGCTGCATCCCCCTCCCAGTCAGGGGTTCCGGCTGCACCGCTGCCACCTACAGCGCGCAGTCCATGCAGTTCGTGACATCGCGACTGTTGGAGTACGCCCACTTGGCCACGCGGCTGATGGCCGACGCCAAGTCGTCGTGCCAGCAACTGCAGAAAATTGCGGGGATGGCTCGAACAACCACGATGCCGGACCTGAGCGTGTACGGCCTGCCGAAGGTGGAGACGGAAGTGGCAACCCGCCTGCAGAACGCCGACCGTCGGTCTCGGTCGGAGGTGGTGGCGGCTGCTCAGCAGCCTGGCTGGGAGCCACAACCCGTGGTTGGCAGCCCGGGTTCATCTCTCCCTGGAACTGCGGCGTTGTGGTAGCCGCTTAACCCCCCGCTACGTGGTTCGTATATATGTATGGTATATACTATTGTTGAGCACTTCATAGTGCTGAAATTTCTTCTAGGGGGCCTGGGGCCATAGATTTCAGCGTGCTGTGCACTTCTAGGGCCACCACTTTCTTCCCGGCAGTGTGCCTTTATTTCACAGGTCAACGAGCCGTGATTCATTTTGGCCGTCTACCAATTGCAGCTGCATGTTGATTTGAAAACATTATTGTTTCACAAAGCTGAATTGTTTTCAAGCAGGCCAAGGGCCACCACTTTCAGCCCTGTTGTGTGCCCTTTTTTCACAGTTCAACGTGCCGTGATTCATTCGGTCCGTCTATCAATTGCAGTTGCATGTGTTTTTGAAAACATTATTCTGTCACAGAGCTGAATTTTTTCAAGCAAGCAAGGGGCCACCACTTTCGGCCTTGTTGTGTGCCTGTTTTCAAGAACGCTTGCCTGATCAAGGCCAAATCTGGCCCCTGTGGTGTGTTGCGACAGCAAACGGTCATTTTTTAGCATGTTTTGGCCTATTGTGTGGTGCCTGTGTAGTGCCTGTCTGTAGGTCTGCAGTGGTTGAGAGCTAACTGAGAGCTCATTGAGCCGTTTGGCGCGCTCACTGAGCGCTCACTGAGCCGTTTGGCGCGCTCACTGAGCGCTCAATGAGCGCGTGAAACGGCGCAGTGAGCGCCCAGTGAGCGCGCCAAACGGCTCAGTGAGCTCTCAGTCGGGTGGATGGCTGGGCCCTCCAATTGTTGGCCGCCACAAACTGGTGGTTGTGGGCAGGGGGTGTGGGGGGGATGTGCCACCTACCACCAGGCACTGAAAACAGGGTGAGTGCCATGGCTGTGGGGGGGGGGGGGGGGGCTGCAGCGCATATTACGGCATCACCCGGGGGGAGGGGGGCTTGAGAGGGGGCAATGGGAGTGGCCTGGTGACAACGGTCCCCCACGAGATGGACCGCCTCTATACCCAGCTAGTGGCCCCGTCCGTCACCTTCGTCCAGGGCCCGCCCGGGGACGACCAGGCTCTGCAGGCCTTGGCCCAGCTCCTAACCGAGGGGCCAGTGCCCACAGAGGGCCTCAGGTTTGCGGCTTGGGTGCGCATGGCTCCCTCGACTCACACCTTAGCGCATGCGGAGTTCCACTGCGCGTAATGCTCGCAGCCCTGCAAAGGGTGAAGGGATCATATGGTCCGCTCCTACCCGGTGGTGCTAGTGGCGGCCATGACGGGTTCAGGGCCATGTGCGCCCTGCTGCAAACCCGGGGCTATGCCGTGTACTGGCGCGCCTCCCTGGGGGCCACGATCTACGACACGGCCACATTGGCGGCTGGTGCGGGACGAGGACGTGGTCGTGCAATTCGAGAGCGCGGCCTGGGACGTGGTGGTCACATGGTCTGGGCTTCTGTGGGCCGTGGGACCGCAGCCCTGGCCAGCCCGTGAGCGTGCCGCCCTCACGGCGGGCTACTTGCGAGCTGTGGCGGATTGGGTGGTGCTGCTACCCCCCGCCCGGTGGTCGCGCCTGATGCGGGCCGGGGAACGCGAGTGGCCGGTGGGCCTATCCCGCCCCTTCGCAAAAGCGGGCATCCTGCCGCGCTATGCCATGGGCAGGTCCGCGTGCTCGGTGGCAAGACCGCGCCCGGAGCTAGTGGGCCGCGCCGTCCCCGTGTCCGTGCTGCACCCCGCGGAACGCGGCGCATGCCCGGACGCGGTAATCCGCGTCGGCGCCCCGCCATCGGTGGAAGGTGCCGTCCTGGAGGTGGTCCTAGCCCCGCCCGTGACCAGCCGGGCACTTTTACCGGGCTGCACCCTCCAGCCGCTTGGCGACGGGCCCCTGCTGGCGTTCCTAGCGGGTGCGGCGCCACCCGGCCTCATCGCGGCCGTGGGAGCCTTCTCCCCCGTGGAGGAGGCCCCCCCGCGGGACCAGCCAGGGACGGACGACGGTCCCGAGCCTTGGGCGGGCTACCTCGACCTGGACCTCAAACTCGACGCCGACGAGGACGACGAGTACCGCCTCAGCTAATCCCCCCCCCTCCTCCCTCTCCCTCCACCCCCCCCCCCTCGGGGGGGGTCCCCGACCTGGCACCGCGGGGGGGCCTGCCGGCTTAGCCCGCGGCCGGGCACCCCTCCCGCCCTGGGCTGCGATCTCTGGTGCTGTGCACAGCCCCGGGGCTACCCGGCCGCCGGGACCAGCGAGACGGCGCACCTCCGGCGGGCCATGACCTCGGCCCCCCCGAGCGGCAGCCCAACTCCCCCCGCACAGCCCTCCTCTCCCTTGACCTGCAAGCCCGCGGGGTTGGCGGGCCATCAGGGGGCCGAACCTCGCCCCTGGAGGTTGGCGGACGCCTTGCGTCATGCGGCGCCCGGCGAGCGCCAGCCCTCCAGACCGCCCGAAAGCACACAGCTGGCCCAATCTAGGCGGGCACCATGGTGCGCCGTCAACCCCGCAGCGGGAAGACGGAGGCACCCACGGGGGGACACAACGAGCAAATGGGATTCGCAGCGAATGACTGGACGAGTGCCCGCTCGGCTTGCTTGCGACTTGTGCCTCTGCCTGTGCCTCCGAGGACCGAGCGAAGGGGGGGCGCGGCAACTCGCAGGGGCGGCGGGGGGAGGGAGAGGCAGGGGGGTGCAAATGGAGGACACGCTTTGCGGGACCACCACGGCGCGGGCACGGCCCGGTCACCAAGGCGAGGAGCCTCCGGCTCTCCCCGCCCCCCAGGGCGGCAGGAACCCCCCTACAGCCCGGCACGCGCCTCGGGACGGGTACGGAGCAGCGGAAGGGGGGGACTGGGCCCACGGCACCGGCCGCAGGACAGAGGGAGCACCGGGAGCGAAGGGGACAGGGCAGTGCGCAGCGGGAGGCGCGACAACAATCAGGATGTAGGCGAGGGGGGCCGCAGAGCGGAGCGCCGAGGTCAGACCCCGGAAGTCGCGAGGTCATACCCCCCCCCCCCCCCGCAGGATGGCGGGGCCGGCGTGCGGCCTGACGCGGAGCCTAGGGGCACGGCCACCCCGCAGGGATGTTCGGGCAAGGCGCAACCGCAGTCGTGCACCCGGGTGTGCCTGCACGGTACCTCCCCCCCGCCACCGGGTCGGTGCGGCATTGGCCCTCTTGCTCTGCACAGCGCAATAGTGCTCCTCGTCGAGGGCTGGGACGACGGGGTACAGGGCTCCGGGGGCCGTTGGGTGGGTATCAGCCACGGTGGCTCCATCCGGTGCTTCCTCCGGGGCGACAGGCCCCTCGCCCCGCCCTGTGACCCGCACGCAGCCGCCGCCGCGCTGGTGGCCTCCATCCCGCGGTGATTAGCCGTGTGGTATGCGGTGCTGCCGGCCCCGGGGGCGCCCCAGCCCCCCCCGCAGCACCGGTACTCCTGCGCAGGGGGCAACACCCACGCTCGGCGTGGCTCGCGGTCCGCGAGCTCGTGGTGGCGTGGCCGCCGAGGCCCTCCCTCCCCTCGCCTCCATCGCCCCCCCCCTTCTCGGCGAGCGGTGGCAACGCGGCAGGCGAGGACACCGGCCCTCCCCCCGGGGCGGCGGTTTCTACGCAGCCCCACACCCCCTTGAATGGTAACGGAGCGGGGGCGGGCCGAGGGGGGGTGCGGCGGCCACCCCTCCCTGCCAGCCCCCCCCCCCCAAGCGAGCGGCGCGTGACCTCCTCCCCCCAACCCCTCCCCCCAACCCGCGGCACAGCGACAAGCCTGCCCCCCCCCCTCCGCCCGCAGTTGCAGCTGGGTGTGCACCGCATGCATGGCCGGCCGATATGCAGAGTTGTGGAGACACCCATCGAGCGCCCCCGAGGCGGCCTGTGAGCCTCAAGATCGGCCGTCAAATCAAATCAAATCCCCCCATCCCCGATTGCCCCCCCCTACCTCCAAGGTAGGGGGGGGGGGGCGACTTCGTGCAATATATGCCCTAGGATCATAGGGTAGGGCACGATGAGTGGCATATCACGCCTCCAGCACATAGATGCACACGGTACAACATAGTTACAATATAGCACCACCAATTGTGGTACTCACAACCACAAAAGAAAGGGGTAGCAACCCCACTGTATACAAGGGGGCTCATCCCAACTTATGGAAAAGGGACCCAATCCTGCGCAACAAAAAGCGGATCCAGCGGGACACCGCAAAAGGAGACCCAAGCACTAAGATTTGCATCAGCAATTGGACGGACCACACATGCTATGCGCAGTGGAAGGCAGCAGGGTGCTGAAGGCAGTCCGGTGTTTCCAAAAGGTCCTTGTTCTAGC
This sequence comes from Eutreptiella sp. 'Long Island Sound 2002', assembly GCA_964036045.1. Taxonomy (NCBI): domain Eukaryota; phylum Euglenozoa; class Euglenophyceae; order Eutreptiales; family Eutreptiaceae; genus Eutreptiella; species Eutreptiella sp. 'Long Island Sound 2002'. The sequence goes on from OZ038382.1 coordinate 118,078,821, forward strand.
TCGTTGCGAGAAGACCTAGGTCCAGATAGCAAAAGCGGGATCAGCCCCAAAGATTGAGAGAAGACCTAGCCAAGCGGAATAGAAGGGGGATAAAGCCCCCTATAATGAAAGAGGACCGAGCCCCACTAATTGAAAGGGGACCTAGCCCCTATCATTGCAAGGGGACAAAGACCCGCAGGATAAAGTAGGTAGTCGGCGCCCCACAACAAAACGGGACCAAGCCCAATATGATGAAAGGGGACCGAGCCCGTGATATCGCCATCAGCAATGGGATGGAACACCACATGTTATGCGCCGCCGAAGGCGCACAAGTGCTCCAATGAGCGGGATATATGCAAAGAATCATCCTGCCAATCAATTGCAAGGGGACCGAGCCCCATAGAGTGCAAAGGGACTTAGCCCAACTGATGGAAAGGGGAACCGGGCCCACTGTTTGAAAGAGGATCCAGCCCACCATAGCACACCTCCACAGTGCCTAGCCCAAGTACATTTCCATAGGCGGCCCAACCCCATAACACCAGATTTGAGGACCAAGCACCTGATGCTTCGGCTTTGGATTGCCGTGTCACCACGCACCCTTGGCACACGCTGGAAAACCCAATCTTGATCTAGCCTAGAACGCTCTAGCTAGAACGTTCTAGCCTAGAATGGTTGTAGCCTAGAACACAGATCGTTCTAGCCTGGAGTGATTGAATAGGTAGAACATAAAAAAACAAATTATCACAGTGGGTTGGGGTGTGCATGACAGACACACTCATAGCAACCAACACACTTGACGCATGGATCCGCATATGCCCCCCCCCCCCCCGCCCCAGCATACACACAGTTTTGCAAAAGCATATGCACAACACAACACACAACATACAATGTCAAGGGTGGGGAGGGTGGGTAAGAGGCCAAAAACAATTAATTCATTAAGCACCGCACAAACACCCCCTCAGAGTCAAGCTATCAGCCCCCACCCCTTTCCATGTTGTGGTCTGGGTTGTGGGGCCCCTGCTTGTTTTGCTTAAGGTTAGGGAGGGCATTCATTTCCTCTTTGCAGGTGTGCTGGTTTTTTTTCCCGAATGTGGATGTCATCAAACGGGTACACAGGGACACCAACAGGTAGGTGTGTTACTCCTTCCCTCCTCCCTGCCATGTGTGTCTGTGGTGTGGGGTTGTCTAGTGTACAGGCTCCCCCTTCCCACCATCCCTCCTCCCTTGCCCCCCCCCCCCCCCAGGTGGGTTATGCACTGTGCTGCTGTGCGGGTCAGTGATATGCTTTGTCCCCCCTCCTCCCAATTTCTGCAACCCCCCCCTCCCCGCGTGTGCACTGGTACCTGGCTTGTTGGTTAGTTGGCCGTTGGTTTTCGGGTTGCTTGGTTGGTTGTTGCATTGGTTGGTTGTTTGTTGGTTGATTGGTTCTGGCACAGCCGAGTTTGGCGGGTTGGTGGGGTGGTTGGTTGGTTGGTTGGTTGGTTGGTTGGTTTGTTGGTTGGGTGGTTGTTGGCTAGTTGCTGGTGTGTGTGTGTGTGTATTGTCTGCACACATGCTGTGTGGTGTTGCTGCACAGTGTGTCTGTGTGTAAGCCTGTATGTGCAGCGATAGCAAGGCTCTTTGTGGGGGTTGTGCACATTTCATTTTGGCATTCTAGCGGCGTTCTAGCGAGGTGTTCTAGCGGCGTTCTAGGGAGCGAAGCGGCGCCGCTAGAACGCCGCTAGAAAGCCGCTAGAACACCTCGCTAGAACGCCAAAATGAAATGTGCACAACCCCCCCCCCAGAACCTTTGCAATCCCTGCACATACAAGCTTACACAAAGACACACTGTGTAGCAACACCACACAGCATGTGTGCAGACAATACACACACATACACCCCAGCAACTAGCCAACAACCAACCAACCAACAAACCAACCAACCAACAAACAAACAAACAAACCAACCAACCAACCAACCAGCCAAACTCCGCTGTGCAAGAACCAATCAACCAACAACCAACCAACCAACGCAACAACCAACCAAGCAACCCGAAAGTCAACAGCCAACCAACCAACAAGCCAAGCACCAGTGCACACAGGGGGGGGGGGTGCATAAACTGGGAGGAGGGAAGACAAAGCATGCCACTGACCCGCACAGCACAGCTCTTGACGCTACAGCAGTGCACTAGGCAACCCCATACCACAAACACGCGGTCACGCACGTGTACATGGCAGGGAGGAGGGAAGGAGTAACACACCTACCTCTTGGTGTCACTGTGTACCCACTTATTGACATCCACATTGCAATAAAAAAAACCAGCACACCTGCGAAGAGGAAATGGATACACTCCCTAACCTTAGGCAAAACAAGCAGGGGCCCCACAACCCAGACCACAACATGGAAAGAGGGGGGGGGGGGCTGATAGCTTGACACTGAGGGGGTGTTTGTGCGGTGCTTGTGTTCGACCTCTTGGCCCACCCTCCCCCCCGTGACATCTTGTGCTGTGTGTTGTGTTGTGCATGTGCCTATGCCAAAGTGTGTGTGTGTGGGGGGGGGGGGGGCATATGACTATGCATGCGTCAAGTGTGTTAGTTTTTATTAACGTATGTGTATTACCCCTCCACCCCACACCCACTTTGGTGTCCCTTAGATGCGACACATGCATGAATGTTTTTGTTCCAGTTGTGTTCTAGGCTAGAATGTTCTAGCGACGTTCTAGCGAACGTCGCTACAACGTCGCTAGAACACAACTAGAACGAAATTTTTTGGACTTCAAAATCAGGTGAAAACAGTGAAATTGTGAAAAAAAAAAGTATGGGCCCCCGAGTATGGATAGGGGGGTCCAGGTTAGACACCTCACCCCCCCCCCCCCGCCCCCCTGCGGGGGGGGGTATGCCCCTCTTTTTTTCGTTCTAGCCGCTCTAGCCAGTTCTAGGCTAGAACGAGATTGGGTATTCTAGCGTGTACCAAGGGCAAGGCCTTGTTGTGTGCCTAGGCGAGGAGGTTTTTGTTGTTGTTGTCGTTGTTCTACTTATTTTTATTGTCCTTGTTGTTGTTGTTTTCTTGTTGTGGTTGTTGTTGTTGTTGTTGACGTTGATGGTTCTGTTAGTGGTGGTGGTGTTCTCGTTGCTATTGGCGGCAATGGTGGTGGTGGTGGTGGCGTTGGTGGCGTTGGTGGTGGTGGTGGTGGTGGTGGCGGTGGTGGTCGTGTTGGTGGTGGAGGTGGTGCTAGCGGCGGTTGTGGTGATGCTGGTGGTGGTAATGTTGTTCTTGTTAGTGCTGTTCGTGGTGGTGGTGGTGGTGTTGGTGGTGTTGGTGCTAATGTTGTTCTTGCTCTTGCTCACTTGTTTTTGTTGTCGTCATTGTTGCTGATAACATTGTCATTGTGGTTGTTGTTGCTGTTGTTGTTGTAGACGTGAAAGTGTAGCGTTGTAGCGGTGCAAGGACTATTATGCATGCGGCATCGCATCGCCTGCAAGGATCACATCAACGGGTATGTGGTGCCTCTAGCAACATGCTGAACAGGGCACATCACCGCTACACCGTGACACCACCACACGGGACTCATCCCCAAAGATTCATTGAAAGGGGACACAGCCATACAAGCTGAAAGGGGACCTAGCCCCAAAAGTCAAATAGCAACGCAGCCCTACATATGGAATGGGGACCTAGCCCCACAATTAAAATTGGCACGCTTCAATAGGGAACCCAGCCCCACACATTGAAAGGGGACCATGCCCACGGACTGGGGACACTACCCAACAATTAACAGGAACCCACGGCCATGGTTTGAGAGGGGAAGCAGCCCCATAGATTAAAAGAGAACCTAGCGCCACTGATCAATACTTATCAATAGCTGCACTGCTCTACAAGGGACTCTTCCCCATTGCTGGATACCTCCACATGGTACCGAGCCAGTACATTGCATTGACCCACGGGGGGCCAAGCCCCATAGAAATATGCCTCCATCAGCCCTTGAAATTGAAGAGGGACCCGGCCCCACATGTGGAAAGGGGAGCTAGCCCTACAGATTGAAAGGGGACTTGGCCCCACTGATAATAATGATAAGGTGAATGGATACCTCTACAGGTGAGGAAGCCCCACATATACCTAAATACATTGATTGAAAGGGGGGCCACCCACACTAATAACAACAATGGTGACAATTGATACCTCCATAGGGGAGTAGCCCCATACATGCATGACTCCATTTGGACGACCCCACACTACGAAATCAACAGTGGACACAACCGCTTCATACTACACCATCACACGGAGCCCTACTCCACAGAGGAGCTAGAACGCAATAGCCCGTCTCAATCTCCTTCACTGTCCTTGACTTATATTTACATAGGGGACCTAGCCCCATAACTCCATATCTTTGGGGGCCAGGCCCCTCAGCGAAATTCACCATGATGTCCTACGAGCAGGCAAGGCCTATTGTGTCCCTCGGGGACATTGTTGTTGTTGTTGTTGTTCTTCTTGTTGTTGGTCTTCTTCTTGTTGTTGTTCTTGTAGCGGTATAGTGATGTAGCGGTGTACGGTGTATTCATGGCGCGGCATCACCTCCCCCCCTAGGATCACATAGTAGGATGTGCCACAAGGCATAATTTGCGTCGGCAAGAAGGTGTAGGAGACACAACAGCGCTACACCGTGACACTGTCAGGTATCACTTTGCCACTGAGTTGGATAGCTCAAAAGCAACCTCTCCATTAAACTGCACTGCTCCACCAGCAGCCCATGCCCAACGTTGGATACCTCCACAGGGGACCAATCCCCAAAGTCACAGAGCTCCACAAGGGACTCGGCCCCACATTTGCGTAGCGCCACAAGGGCTCCGGAAGGGACCCACATCCCGCAATGCATAGCTCCATACGTTAGCTCGCGCACCGTTGCATAACTCCATGAACATTGTGCCCCACAGTTACATAGCTCTGCAGGGCACCAAGCTCCACAATTGCATATGTCCACAGGGAACGTTGCCGCATATTTGCATAGATCCATAAGGGACTAAGCTCCACAATTGCATAGCTCCACGGGGGACCAAGCCCCACAACTGCATAGCTCCACAAGAGACCCAACCCCACAATTCCATAGGTCCATAGGGGACACAGGAACTAGCGCAACAATTGCTTAAATCCCTTGGGGCCTTAGCACCACAATTATTTGAGTGCACTGGGGCCAGCCACGGAGATGCATGATAGCACAAAGCAACGGTATTCCGGCCACTTGATGGTATCCTTCAACTCAAAACTCACCCCAAGGCAGAGATGGGCGCTCCAGCACACCACCTCCTCCCGCCAGTCAATGGCATAGCTCCACTGGCCAACGGGTGCTCTAGGGAACTAGAAATATAAAGTAGAACCCCCATTCTGTCATTTGGATGGCTTAATGGGAAGTCCGAAAATCTAGCGACCTACGTATGTGCAATAGACCTTACCATCACTCAAATACATTGCTTTGTTGGGGCCAGCCCCACACTGGCGTACATTTGTAAAGGAGCAATACCAAAAATAGCATACTTCCCCTGTACCACACAGGCATGAATAGACAAGGAACCTAGGTTCATGTACTTCCATAAGGGACTTGGCTGTATAGCAGTAGAAATCTTACGACCCAACCCTTGAACTGCCTGCAACGTAAGGCTGCCTCATTGGGTTACCATGATAGCAGCCATCGGTCGTTTTTCTGCCTAGACGAGGATGTTGTTGATGTTGAGTTGTTTTTCTTGTTGTTGTTCTTGCTGTTGTTGTTGTTGTTGTTGTTGTTGTTGTTGTTGTAGCCGTTGCCCTTGTTGTTGTTGTTGTTGTTGTTGTTGTTGTTAATGTTGTTGTTGCTGCTGCCGTTGTTGTTGTTGTTGTTGTTGTTGTTGTTGTTGTTGTTGTTGTTGTTGTTGTTGTTGTTGTTGTTGTTAGTGGTGTTGTTGTTCTTGTTGTCGTTGCGTGGTTCTTGCTGATGGTGGTGGTAGTGGTGATAGTGGTGGTGGTGGTCGTGGTGGTCGTGCATGGTCCGCGGTGCTCTTGTTCTTGTTCTTGTTGGTGTTGTTGCCGTTGCTGTTATTGTTGCTGTTGTTGTTGTAATGTGTGTTGTTGTTGTTCTCGCAGTGTAGGGTTGTAGAGGTGAGAGGCCTATTACCCACGTGGTATCGCATCACCCCCGAGAAGCACACAAAAGAGTATATTTTGACTCCAGCAACATGGTGCACACGGCACAGCACCGCTACACCTTGACACCACCACACGGGACTCGGTCCCATACATTCATTGAAAGGGGAGCCAAGCCCACAAACTGAAAGGGGACCTAGCCCCAAAGTTCAAATAGGAACCCAGCCCTACATGTTGAATGGGGAGCTAGCCCTACAATTAAGATTGGACCTCACGCCACAATTCAATAGGGGACCTAGCCCGACAAATTGAAGGCGACCATGCCCATAGACTGAAAGGGGATCCTGCCCCACAATTAATATGAACCCATCCCCAAGGTTTGAAAGGGGAATTATCAATTATCACCATCATTGTTATCACTGCGGGTGGCCCCCCTTTCGATCACTGTAGTTAGGCATATGTGGGGTTGTGTCCTCTGTGGAGGTATCCATGCACCGTATCATTGTTATCAGTGGGGCTAGGTCCCCGCTCAATACCTGGGGCTGGCTCCCCTTTCCACATTTGGGGCCGGGTCCCTCTTCAATTAAAGGGGTTGATGGAGCCATACTTCTATGGGGCTTGGCGCCGCGTGGGTTGATGCAATTTAGGGGCCGGGTACCTTGTGAAGGCATCCGGCAGCGGGGCGGAGTACCCTTTTGATCAGTGCACCTATTAATCAATATCGATCAGTGACGGTAGGTTCCCTTTCTATCTTTGGCGATAGTACCTCCATAGGGGACCAGCCCCATATATGTATGAACCCACTAGGCCAGCCCCACACTACCCCCCCCCCGAATCCACGGTGGACGCAGCCGCTTGATACTACACTGCCGCACGAAGCTTTGCTCCACACCTGAGCTAGAAGGCAACGGCGCTTCTCAATGTCCTTCACTATCCTTGACTTATATTTCCACAGGGGACCTAGCCTTAGAACTCAATATATTTTGGGGGCCCGGCCCCGAAGCCGAATTCACCCTGATGTCCTACTAGCAGGCAAGGCCTCTTGTGTGCCTAGGTGAGGTTGTTGTTGTTGTTCTTCTTCTTGATCTTGTTGTTGTTATTGTTGTTGTTCTTCTTCTTCTTCTTGTTGCTGTTGTTCTAGTTGTATGGCGATGCAACGGTGTAGGGTGTATTCAGCGTGCGGCATCACGTAGTAGAGTATGCTAGAGGGCTAATTCTACCTCATCAACAAGGTGTACCACACACGGCATTGGTACGTACTGACACTGCCACGACTAAATTTGTCGCACAGATGCAAAGCTCCACAAGCCTCCCCACATTTGCATTGCTCCACCGGGAGCGCATGCAGCTATTGGATATGTGCACAGGGGACCCAACCCCACAATCACAAAGATCCACAAGGGAGTGAGCCCCACATTTGCGTAGCCCCACAAGGACTCCGCAAGGAACCCACGCCCCACAATGCATGGCTCCATACGTTAGCCAGCCGCACCATTGCATAGATTCATGGGGGACAGTGCCCCAAGGTAGTTTGGCTCTGCAGGGGACCCAGCTCCACAACCGCATATGTCCACAGGGAACTTTGCCACACATTTGCATAGATCCATAAAGGACCCAACCCCAGAATTGCATAGGTCCACAAGGGACACAAAAACTAGCCCAACAATTGCTTAAACTCGTAGGCGACCCAGGACCACATTTGTATGAGTGCACTAAGGCTAGCCCCGCGGTTGCATGATAGCACAAAGCAACAAGAATCCAGCCACTTGATGGCATCCTTCAACGGAAGAATAACCCCACAACAGAGGCGGGCGCTCCAACAAACCAAGTATCTACACCAGATCGCCCCGCAAGTCAACTGCATAGCTCCATTGGCCAACGGGTGCTCTATTGAGCTAGAAATCAACAGTGGAACCCCCTATCAATCATTTGGATGGCTTAATGGAAAGACCGATGATCGAGTGAGCTAGGTATGTGCAATAGATCTTGCCATCACTCGAATGCATTGCTTTGTTGGTGCCAGCCCCACACTGCGGTGAATTTGTAAAGGAGCGATCCCAAAAATAGCATACTTCCGCTGGACCACACAAGCATAAATGGTGTGGTGGTGTTCTTTTTCTTGTTCTTCTTGGTGTTGTTGCCGTTATTGTTGTCAATGCCGTAGTAGTAGGAGTAGTTGTTGTTGTTGTTGTCGTTGCTGTCGTTGTCGCACTGTAGCGTTGTAGAGGTGAAAGGCCTAATATGCGCGCGGCATCACATCCCCCCCAAAGAGCACACAAGAGAGTATATTGTGACTCCAGCAACATGGTGCACACGGCACAACATCCTTACACTGTGACACCACCACAGGGCACTCATCCCCGAAGATTCATTGAAAGGGGACCTAGCCCCACAAACTAAAAGGGGACCTAGCCCCACAATTCAAATAGGAACCCAGCCCCTCAAATTGAATGGCGACCTAGCCCCACAATTAAAATTGGACCTCACACCACACTTCAATAGGGGAGCCAGCCCAACATATTGAAAGCGGACCATGCCCACAATGATCAAGTGGCCCGAAAATTAATAGGAAGCAGGCCCATGGTTTGACAGGGGAAGCAACCCCATAGATTAAAACGGAACCTAGCGCCACTGATCAATACCCATCAATTGTTGCACCGATCAATAGGGGACTACGGCCCACTGCCGGATACCTCCACAGGGCACCCGGTCCCGAAATTGCATGACCCTACGGGGGCCCAGCCCCACAGAAGTATGGCTCCATGAAACCCTGAAGTTGAAGCAGGATGTGGCCCCATGTGTGAAAAGGGGACTGTGCCCTGGAGATTGAAAGGAGACCTAGCCCCACTGATTATAATGACAAGGTGCATGGATACCTCCACAGAGGACACAGCCCCACATATGCCTAACTACAGTGATGGAAAGGGGGTCCACCCGCACTGAGAATAATGATGGTGATAAACGATACCTTCATAGGGGACCAACCCCATGTATAGGACTCCACTGGCCCAGCCCCACAATACCGAATCTATGGGGGACCTAGCCGCTTGATACTACATTGCCGTAGGGTGCCTTGCTCCACCCCGGAGCTAGGCATCTACAATAGATCCTCCCGCAAGTCCGCTCCATTGGCCAACGGGTGCTCCAATCAGTGTTGTGTGCGCAACGGACCCTCTTGCCCGTGAGCATCAACGGCCTTTCTCGATCTCCTTGACTATGCTTGACTTATACTTCCATAGGGGACCTAGCCCCATGACTCCATATGTTTGGGGGCCTTGTTGTTGTTGTCCTTAATCTTGTTGTTGTTCTTGTTGTTGTTGTTGCCGTTGCGGTATGGCGATGTGGTGGTGTAGGGCGTATTCAGAGCGCGGCATCACGTCCCCCCCTAGCATCACAAAGCAAGATATGCTAGGCCGCATATTGTGCCCTAGCACGAAGGTGTACACAACACATCATCGCTACACCGTGACACCGCCACGAGTGACTTTGCCGCAGGGTTGCAAAGCTCCACAAGGACACCGCCCCGTATTTCCATTGCTCCACCGGGAACCCATGCCCACCGTTGGATACCTCCACAAGGGACCCATCCCTATAGTCACATAGCTCCACAAGCGAGCAACCCCACATTTGCGTAGCCCCACAAGGGCTCCACAAGGGACCCACCCCCCATATTGCATTGCTCCATACATTAGCCGGCCGCACGGTTGCATTATCCATGGGGGACTATGCCCGAGGGTTGCATAGCTCTGCAGGGGACCGAGCTCCACTATTGCATACGTCCGTGGGGAACATTGCCCCGTATTTGCATAGATCGATAAGGGACTAAGCTCCACAATTGCATAGCTCCACGGGGGGACCTACGCCCACAGGTGCACATCTCCAGAAGCGACCGAACCCCACAATTGCATAGGTCCACAAGGGTCATAGAAACTAGCCCAACAATTGCTTAAATCCCTAAGGGGCCCAGCACCACCGTGCACTAAGGCTAGCCCCGGAGATGCATGATAGCACAAAGCAACGGGAATCCAGCCACTTGATGGTATCCTTCAACGGAAGACTAACCCAACAAAGGAGATAGGTGCTCTAGGAAGCCAGGTATCTACACTAGATCCTCCCGCTAGTCAATTGCATAGCTCCATTGGCCAACAGGTGCTCTAGGGAGCTAGAAATGTACGATAAAAACCCCTGTCAGGCATGTGGATGCCTTAATGGGAAGACAGGTGCTCGAGTGAGCTAGGTATGTGCAATAGATCTTGCCATAAATCGAATGCATTGCTTCGCTGGGGCGAACCTCACATTGGTAAGGGAGCAATCCCAAAAATCACATACCTCCGCTGGACCACACAGGCATAAATGGACAGGGGACCTCGCCCCATATACTTCCATTGGGGACTCAGCTCCATAGCGGTAGAAATCTTGGAACCCAACCCTTGAATTGCATGCAACCTAAGGATGTCACAATGGGTTGCTTTACCAGCAGCCATGGGTTGATTTTGTGCCTAAGCGAGTTAGTTCTTGTCGTTGTTGTGGTTGTGGTTGTGGTTGCTGTTGTTGTTGTTGTTGTTGTTGTTATTGTTGTTGTTGTTGTTGTTGCCGTCGTTCTTGTTGTTGTTGTTGTTGTTGGCCTTGTTGTTGTTGTTGTTGTTGCTGTTGTTGTTATCATTGCTTTATTTGTTGTTGTTGTTGTTGTTGTTGTTGTTGTTGTTGTTGTTGTTGTTGTTGTTGTTGTTGTTGTTGTTGTTGTTGTTCTTGTTGTTGTTGTTGTTGTTGTTGTTGTTGTTGTTGTTGTAACGGTTGTGGTCGTCGGTGGTGGTGGTTGTGGTGGTGATGGCAGTGGTGGTCGTGGTGGTCATGGTGGTCGTGGTGTTCTTTTTCTTGTTCTTCTTGGTGTTGTTGCCGTTGTTGTTGTGAATGCGGTGGTAGTAGTAGTAGTAGTAGTAGTTGTTGTTGTTGTTGTTGTTGTCAAACTGCAGCGTTGTAGAGGTGTAAGGCCTATTGTGCGCGCGGCATCGCATCCGCTCCGAGAAGCACACAAGAGAGCATATTTTGACTCCAGCAACATGGTGCACACGGCATAGCATCGCTACACCATGACACCACCACAAAGGACTCGGTCCCAAAGATTCATTGAAAGGGGACCCGGCCCCCAAAATTGAAAAGAGACCTAGCCCGACGGTTCAAATAGGAACCCAACCCTACATATTGAATGGGGACCTAGCCCCACAATTAAAATTGGACCTCACGCTACACTTCATTAGGGGAGCCAGCCCCACATATTGAAAGGGGACCATGCCCACAGAGTGAAAGGGGACCCTGCCCCGCAATTAAGGAGAACCTAGCCCCATGGTTTGACAGTGGAAGCAACCCCGTAGATTAAAAGAGAACCTAGCGCCACTGATGAATACTTATCAATAGCTCCACTGATCTATAGGGGACTCCGCCCCAGTGACGGATACCTTCACAGGGTACCCAGTCCCTAAATTGCATGGACCCGCAGGGGTGGCACCCCGACAAAAGAATGGCTCCATCAAAGCCTCAAAGTGAAGCAGCACCCGGGCCCACATGTGGAAAGGGGACCGAGCCCTGGAGATTGAAATGGGACCTAGCGCCACTGATATGAATGATGAGGTGCATGGATACCTCCACAGAGGACACAGCCCCACATATGCCTAACTACAAAAATTGAAAGGGGAGCCACCCGCACTGGGAATAATGATGGTGATAATTGATACCTCCATAGGGGACGAACCCCATGTATAGGACTCCACTGGCCCAGCCCCACAATACCGAATCTATGGGGGACCTAGCCGCTTGATACTACATTGCCGTAGGGTGCCTTGCTCCACCCCGGAGCTAGGCATCTAAAATAGATCCCCCCGCAAGTCAGCTCCATTGGCCAACGGGTGCTCCAAGCAGTGTGGTGTGCGCAACGGACCCTCTTGCCCGTGAGCATCAAGGCAACAGCCTTTCTCAATCTCCTTGACTATGCTTGACTGATATTTCCATAGGGGACGTAGCCCCATGAGTCCATATGTTTGGGGGCCCCGTTGTTGTTCTTCTTGGTCTTGTTGTTGTTCTTGTTGTTGTTGTTGTTGCGGTACATCGATGTAGTGGTGTTGGGCGCATTCAGGGGATGCCATCATGTCGCCCCCTAGCATCACCTAGCAGGATATGCTAGGCCGCATATTGTGCCCTAGCACAAAGGTGTACACGACGTATCATCGCTACACCGTGACATTGCCACGAGTGACTTTGCCGCAGGGTTGCAAAGCTCCACAAGGACACCGTCCCACATTTGCACTGCTCCACCAGGAACCCATGCCCACCGTTGGATACCTCCACAAGGGACCAATCACTAAAGTCATATAGCTCCACAAGCGAGTCAGCCCCACATTTGCGTAGCACCACAAGGGCTCCACAAAGGACGCGCGCCTTATATCGCATAGCTGCATATGCTAGCCGGCCGCACCGTTGCATTGTCCACGGGGGACTGTGCCTTAGAGTTGCACAGCTCTGCAGGGGAGCGAGCTCCAGAACTACATACGTCCACCCGGAACGTTGCCCCGTATTTGCATAGATCGATAAGGGACTAAGCTCCACAATTGCATAGCACCACGGGGGGACCTACGCCGACAGTGCATATCTCCACAAGCGACCCAACCCCACAATTGCATAGGTCCACAAGGGACACACAAACTAGCCCAACAATTGCTAAAAACCCTAAGAGGCCCAACACCACATTTGTATGAGTGCACTAAGGCGAGCCCCGCAGATGCATGATAGCACAAAGCAGCAGGAATCTTGCCATTTGATGGTATCCTTCAACGGAAAACTAACCCAACAGAGGAGATAGGTGGTCTACGAAGCTAGGTATCTACGCTAGATCGTCCCGCCAGCCAATTGCATAGCTCCGTTGGCCAACAAGTGCTCTAGGGAGCTAGAAATCTACGATAAAACCCCCTGTCAGTCATTTGGATGCCTTAATGGAAAGACCGGTGCTCGAGTGAGCTAGGTATGTACAATTGATCTTGCCATCACCCAAATGCATCGTTTCGCCGGGGCGAACCCCACATTGGCCTAAATCCGTAAAGAAGCTATCCCAAAAATAGCATACTTCCGCTGGACCACACAGGCATATATGGACAGGTGACCTAGCCCCATATAATTCCATTGGGGACTCAGCTTCATAGCGGTAAAATCTTGGCACCCACGCCTTGAATTGCATGCAATGTAAGGCTGTGCCATTGGGTTGCTCTACCAGTAGCCATGGGTTGTTTTGTGCCTAGGCGAGGTAGTTCTTGTTGCTGTTGTGGTTGTGGTTGTTGTTGTTGTTGTTGTTGTTGTTGTTGTTCTTGTTGTTGTTGTTGTTCTTGTTGTTGTTGTTGTTGTTGTTGTTGTTGTTGTTGTTGTAGTTGTTGTTGTAGTTGTTGTAGTTGTTGTTGTTGTTGTTGTTGTTGTGACCGTCATTGTCGTCGGTGGTGGTGGTTGTGGTGGTGATGGTACTGGTGGTCGTGGTGGTCATGGTGGTCGTGGTGATCCTGTTCCTGTTCTTCTTGGTGTTGTTGCCGTTGTTGTTGTGAATGCCGTAGTAGTAGTGGCAGTAGTAGTAGTATTTGTTGTTCTCACACTGCAGGGTCATAGAGGTGAAAGGCATATTGTGCGCGCGGCATCGCATCCGCTCCGAGAAGCACACAAGAAAGTATTTTTTGCAACTAGCAACATGGTACACAGGGCGCAACATCGCTACACTGTGACACCACCACAAAGGACTCGGACCCAAAGATTCATTGAAAGGGGACCCGGCCCCTAAAATTGAAAGGAGACCTAGCCCCACAGTTCAAATAGGAACCTAGCCCTACGTATTGAATGGGGACCTAGACCCACAATTAAAATTGGACCTCACGCCACACTTCAATAGGGGAGCCAGCCCCACATATTGAAAGAGGACCATGCCCACAGACTGAAAGGGGACCCTGCCCCGCAATTAAGAGGAACCTAGCCCCATGGTTTGAAAGTGGAAGCAACCCCATAGATTAAAAGAGAAGCTAGCGCCACTGATCAATACTGATCAATAGCTCCACTGATCAATAGGGGACTCCGCCCCATTGCCGGATACCTCCACATGGTACCCAGCCCCTAAATTGCATGGACCCACGGGGGGCCAGCCCGACAAAAGTATGGCTCCATCCAACCCTCAAATTGAAGCAGCACTTGGCCCCAAATGTGGAAAGGGGACCGAGCCTTGGAGATTGAAAGGGTACCTAGCCCCACTGATAATAATGGTAAGGTGCATGGATACCTCCAAAGGGCACACAGCCCCACATGTGCCTAACCCCATTGATTGAAAGGGGGCCACCCGCACCGAGAATAATGATGGTGATGACTGATACCTCCATAGGGGAGGAGGCCCAGATATATGACTCCACCAGGCGAGCCCCAAAATTCCGAATGCATGGGGGACCTAGGTGCTTGATACTACATTGCCATAGGGAGTTTTGCTCCGCCCCGGACCTAGGCATCTACAATAGATCCTCCCGCTAGTCAACTCCATTGGTGAACGGGTGCTCCACGCGGTGTGGTGTGCGTAACGGACCCTCTTGCTAGCGAACATCAAGGCAACCACCCGTCTACATCTCCTTGACTATGCTTGACTTATATTTCCATAGGGGACCTAGCCCCATGACTCCATATACTTGAGGGCCCGGCCGCTCAGCTGAAGTCGGCATGATGGCCTACCAGCAGGCAAGGCCTGTTGTGTGTCTAGGTGACGTTGTTGTTGTTGTGGTGGTGGTTGTTGTTGATCTTGTTGTTGTTCTTGTTCTTGCAGCGGTGTAGCGATGTAGTGTTGTACGGCGTATTCAGCGCGCGGCATCACGTCCCCCCCTAGCATCACATAGCAAGATATGCTAGAGGGCATAGTGTGCCTCGGCAAGAATGTGTACAAGATGTATCATCGCTACACCGTGACACTACCGCGAGTGACTTTGCCGCAGAGTTGCATAGGTCCACAAGGACACCGCCCCACATTTGCCTTGCTCCACCGGGAACCCGTGCCCACCATTGAATACCTCCGAAAGGGACCCATACCCACAGTCACAGAGCTCCACAAGCGAGTCAGCCCCACATTTGCGTAGCCCCACAGGGGCTCCACAAGGGTCCCACGCCCCACATTGCATAGCTCCATGCGTTAGCCGGCCGCACCGTTGCATGGGTCCATGGGGGACTGCGCCCAGAGTTGCATAGCTCTGCAGGGGAACGAGCTCCACAACTACACACATCCACACGGTATATTGCCTCACATTTGCATAGATCCACAAGGGACTGAGCCCCACAATTGCATAGGTCCAAGGCGGACCTATGGCCATAGCTGCACACCTCCAGAAGCGACCCAACCCCACAATTGCATAGGTCCACATGGGACACAGGAACTAGCCCAACAATTACTTAAATCCCTAAGGGGCCCAATACCACATTTGTATGAGTGCACTAGGGCTAGCCCCACAGATACACGACAGCACAAAGCGACAGACGCCAGGCCACTTGAGGATATCCTTCGACTGAAAACTAACCCCACAGTGGAGATAGGTGCTCCGGAAAGCTAGATATCTACACTAGATCCTTCCGCCAGTCAATTGCATAGGTCCATGGTGCCAAGCCGACCGCTCCGAGTATTTCTGCACAGAGTGGCACAAACAAAGGTAGAAAAACAGTGTGTAAAGGAAAGTTGAGTGCAGTGTTCCGATTGCAGGGAGGCAGGGCGGTTGGAGAGGAGTATGCACGCGCTGAGCAAGGCACAGAATAAAGCAATGTAACAAGTGCACACCAGAGTCCTGGAGCAGGCGGGTACATCCACCGAAACGGGCGCTGGTCCAACTCCCACTCCAACCACCACCAACAACAAACATCACAACAGCTGCAACAACAACAACACCAACAACAACAACAACACGAAAAACAACAACAACCACAACGACAGCAACGACAACGACAACAACAACAACAACAACAACAACAACAACAACAACAACAACAACAACAACAACAATAGCAACAACAACAACAACAACAACAACAACAACAACACCAACAACAACACCAACAACACCACCACCAACACCAACAAGAACAAGCCCAACACCACCACCACCACCACCACTACCATCAACATCACCACACCACCACCACCACCACCACCACCACCACCACCACCACCACCACCACCACCACCACCACCACCACCACCACCACCACAACCACCACCACCACCAACAACAACAACAGCCATCACAACAATTGTAAAAACAACAACAACAACATCAACAACACCAACAACAACAACAACAACACGACCTCCACCACCAACAAGAATAAGAACACCACCACCACCACCACCACCACCACTACCATCACCATCAGCCCGACCACCACCACCACCACCACCACCACCACCACCACCACCACCACCACCACCACCACCATCACCATGAGCACCACCACCACCACCACCACCACCACCACCACCACCACCACCACCACCACCACCACCACCACCACCACCAACAGCAACCATCACAACAGCTGTAACAACAACAACACCAACAACAACAACAACAACACCACCACCAACAACAACAACAACAACAACAACAACAACAACAACAACAACAACAACAACAACAACAACAACAACAACAACAACCTCACCTAGGCACAAAAACAACCCATGGCTGCTAGTAGGGCAGCCCTAGGTTGCATGCAATTCAAGGGCTGGGTCCCAAGATATCTACCGCCATGGAGCTGAGTCCCCTATGGAAGCATATGGCGCTAGGTCCCTTGTCCATTTATGCCTCTGTGGTCTAGAGGAAATATGCGATTTTTGGGATTGCCCCTTTACATAATTACGCCAGTGTGGGGCTGGCCCCAACGAAGCAATACATTTGGACGATGGCAATATCTATTACACATACCTAGGTCACTCGAGCACCGGTCTCCCCATTAAGCCATCCAAATGACCGACCGGGGGTTCCAATGTAGATTTCTAGCTCCCTAGAGCACCCATTGGCATATGGAGGTACCGTGCATGAAGCATAGCTTTAATACAGCGCTGTTGTGCACGTGGTCTGGTATACATTACATAGATTGATTTCAAGCGCATCGCGGGCCGGCATCTTCAGGCCCATATGCAGTTGTGCCGTGGAGCTCGGGGCGCAGCCCCTCCGCAGGGCAAGCGATGGTCCATAGGGTACCAAAGCCCTGCTAGGGCCGCCCCCATGCAGGCTCCTACTAAGGCTGTTGGTCCGAAAAAAATTGTCACTACCACAAACCAAAAAAAAAAAGAAAATAGGCGCACATTCCCCATCAGACCAATGTCTGTCAGTTACCTCCGCGACCCGGCCAAAAAAAAATTATAGATAAGCATCTTTGAGAGGTGACCTCCACGGGGCAGTGTGGCGGTCTGCAAATGTGCCTTGGCTGCTTGCACTCATCGGAAATCTCCTTGTTGACAGCGACCTCACCCTAGCGACGGTAGTGTTGCCCATACCCATAACCGTGCCGTCCTTTGCCACCATAGCCATGGTTCATGCCCCTAGGACCGGTCGCGTATGCCTGCTTGAGCCCATGACACTGTCCTTTGCCGCCTGTCGATCGACCTGTCAAGAACACGCGGACACATGCCATTGCTCCCCCCAACCATCCACCATTGACTTGATTGCCTCCAGCTGTGCCCTGGCCACGTTGCCCCAGGCAAACACATGCAGCCTCACCACCTCTCCCCACACCACTGCCCGCACCCTCAACTGCCTTCTGCTAGGCATCTCCACTGGCGCCACACCGCACTGTCCCTCCGTCAACACCCATACTACTAGTCCTTCATCTACATCCCTCAGGGGGTAAACCGCACCCCGCACTCCCTCACTGCATGTCGCTATCTGTCGATTATTCACCCTCAGATCTCCTATTGGCCCCAACAGTACATTCCCTATGCAGCACATTGACCTTGCATACCCCATTCCCGGAGACAAGCCCGCACAGCACTTCCCGTGATATCCAGACCCTCTCACAGCCCCCCCGCCCCCAAGAGCCCAGCGCATTGCCTTGTCCATGCCGAGTAGTGTGGCCCCTTGCTCCTCCACCCACGCTTCGTGGTATTGCCTCCTCATCTCTGGGTTGCACTTTGCCCTGGGCCACACACCTTGCCTCACCACATGCGGGATGTGCTTCCCCAACGTCTGGACTCCTCCTTTAACCATGCACCACCTCCAATGCTCGAATGGCTGCGTGGTGCAGTGGCCAGATGTGCACACTGTGTGGGGCTGGCCAGTCACAGCCAGTCAACTGGCTCACTACCCAAGTAGAATTGCTGTGTATGGCGATAACACGCTGCCAACGGCAGCACCGCCTGATCCCTGGGGTGGCCAAACACTTGTTCTTTCCAGTGCCTCCGCAGGCTCTTGTATTCTTTTACATTCTGGACCTGCCATAGTGGCTATGTTCCACTCTCCGATGGTATTGTTTTCCACACTGCGTCCTGTCCATAGCCCCTCAGAGCCGACTTGACACACAACACCAGGATGCCATCCTTGTGGCAGGCCAGCCTGTTTCCGTCCTGCCACGCCTCGAACCACTTCCACCTTTTCCCCAGCAACGCTCTGGCCGCCGCCCTTGCCCTACTGTCGACCCGCTGATTTACTTCCAACAAGATTCTAGTGTCCCCTGGGTCGTGTTGTGCCGGCCCCCAGAAGTGGACTAAGGTCTGCTCCTTGTCCTTGGCAACATCGTCGGCGATCACTTTGTCCAGCTCATCCCCACCCCTTTTTCTCCACTTCCTCTGCGCCAGTGCCTCTGCCGCCTGCAGATTGTCACACCCGCTAACGATCAGTACTTTGCGTCTTTTCTCTGCCAGTGCACATAGCAGTGCTCTCTGCGCTTCTACAACAGCGGTGGCCCCTAGGACGCCCGTGTTGGCATAGTGTGCCATGAACCAGGGCTGGTCCCCCGCTACAATCTCTCCGTGCAACGTGGCAACCGCATATGCCAATCCCCACGTCACTCATCTCCATATCCACTGACATCCACTATCAGCACCAGCCTTGGTGTGTCCACCTCTAGTGGCTCTAGCGTGCACGCCCACTGGTCTCCAGCTGTCCGCTCCTCGTGAATGTGCGGCTGCCACCAAATGCTCTCACACCATTTGGCTAGTCTTGTGTAGTCCGTGTCCATCTCGCCTAGATTCGTGACGCCATGCTGCATCAGCCTGAGCAGGTGCTGTGTGGTTCTCTCGACATACGGGTGTCTCGAGTTGGCCGCTCTTGTCAGCTCCCTGATGATGTGTACCCGTAACGCATTGTTGGGCACAGGCAGCCCGGGGCTTTTTTCTGCACATAGGAAAGCTCTTGGTGTCTCCATGGGTAGCCCCAGCGTTCTACGTACGACATGACACATGCTGCTCAGCACCTGGCCCCCTTCACCGGCGCCTAGTCCACACTCTATGCCCGCTAGCCACCCCACCATCTTGGCATACAGCCACTTGCAGAACATGGTGCCCGCGACCAGCGGATCACCGGCGGAATGGCGGGCACATGCTGTGCCAGCTTGCGCCCCCCAAAACCTTCACGCAATCCGTCACCTTTGCGGACTGCACCGTGGCCACCGCCACTTGTATGGTGTGATGCTCCAACTTGGGCATTCCTTGGCTCTTACTGATCACCAATAGCCCAAATTTGTCCGGATTGCTCGCCGGATTGAGGTGCTTCAACGCCTCCGTGATCTTGGGCACTGCCTTCTCTAGCTCCGTGATCGTCTCCGCCCACACCGTCGTGTCGTCCACCACCGCGTAACCCCACAACCGCACCTACAGCTTGTTGCCCAAGGGGACTTCCGCCCCTATTGTCTCTCTCATCAGAGCTCCCAACAACAATTGGGATAGCCACACGTAGAAGAACGGATCCATCCCGCCGCCTTGCACAAAACCCGACGGGATGGAGTACGGCTGGGTCACACGGTCCGGTGTGTGTATGTAAATTTCCAAGAGCTCATAGAGCTTCAAAGGCTGCTCTATGGCCCATCTCAGGCTGAGCTTCTTGTCTCCCTGCCATCTCAGAATCTCTCTGTCTGCCTGCCCATACCCGTTACTCAAGTCCAGCATCAACAGCACCACTTTTTTTCCCGCTTGGACTCTCGACAGGATTGAGTTGTACAGCAACCTTTTGAATTGTACACAACCTAGTCCCGGTAGAACACAGTGCTGAAAGTGGAGCATGTCCTCCGTGCCCACTCTGTTCTGCACTCTCCTCAGTTGTCCTTGCTGCCTGCCCTTGTGCATCTGTAAGGTGATGATGAGGGGGCCGTTGTTTCTGTTGATCTCCACCCCCTCATACTTCGACATGGCCAGATGTGACCCCGATCTGCACGCCGCCGACAAATCCTGGACGTCCATCTCCTGCTGCTCTTGCCCAATTTGCAGCATGTGAAGGCCTCCACACTTCAAGACTCCTCCTGCCACACCATCTATGGTTCTGGTGTTGTTGTCCATGGACCGCACCAGCTCCCATACTTCACTGAGCGAGTACGGGTATCTGACCGTGGCCTAGACCATGCCCCCTCATTGTCGGACCTCCCGCCGGCTTATGGCGCGGAACACTTTGCTATCCGCCCTCTCTACTTCCACCTCCTCTACCGCCTTGAACCACTCGTGACTTGGCCTCTCTGTGAGCCGTTTGTTCTTCTTGATCACCTCTCGTGGCAGTGTCTCCTTCACCTCTTGTCCCTTCACCACCCGCTGTGTGTCGGAATCCCATACCTTGCTGAGATCCATGAACTGGGCGCCCGTCTTCAACCTCAGAATTTTCGTCACTTCTCCTGATAGTACAAACCTCTGCAGTACATCCCTCTCTTGCACCGTGCCATACCACGCACGCTCTGCAATGACCTGCTGCACCAGATCGTCCTGCACCAAGGACCACTGCTCGCTGCGTTTTCTTCGGAGCTGCTACGGAAGCCTCGCATATAGGTTATCCTTCTGCTTCACCAACACCCTACGCTCTTCCACCGCCGCCGTCACTTCCCTGTTATAGTGCATCCATTGCTGCTGTGAAAGTGGTGCTCTAGGGGCTTCTAGGACATCTCCATACACTTCTCTCTCCTATCTGCCCCACGCTCTCATGCTGGGCAGTCTGTCCACCTGCGGGTCCCCATCACTATCCACGTTGTCATCCTCTGCACATGTGGCCAGGACCACCAGGTGGTCTGCCAGCGGCGGTAGGTACCGGACTTCGGATTCGCTCATGTCCCACTTCACGCATGCCCAATCCTTGTGTAGCCTGTGTTCTTCCCCGGTGGCCAGCACCACCATATGCAGCTTCTGCAGGATGGCCTGCGTGGTTCGGTGCTGCGCAATGTGGCGGTTCCAGTCCGCCATCACTATCATCCATCCCCCCCCATACACTGCTGCTATGCTCTCCAGCGTTTTCAGGGCCTTGGCGTAACCTGCCGTGTCTCACCTGTGGGGGTGATGGCCCCCCACAAGTAGACTGTGGTGCTTTCCGCTGTTGATTCTCACCAGCACCCGGCTTCTATCATCATGTATCTTTTCCAAGTTTTCACAATCATCCGCAGTCACCCACATGCCGATACCCTGGCTTGCTGTGCGGTCCTTGGCCAGTCTTCTTTACCCCTTTTACCCCAGAACCGCCAGATCCACTGTCACTTTATCTCCCCACAGCTCAGCCACAAACGAGACCGTGATATGTAGCAATCGCAGCATCCCTTTTATGGCTCCCCATCTCTCCATTGTCATGTGTGCACGTTGACGTACAACACTCTGATGGAACATTTCTTTCCCCCATTACAGGACCGTATCTTAGGCAGGCCGGACCATATTCCGTCGGCATACAAACTGATAGCTTGCTCTTGCCGCGGACTCTCCCACTGGCATTGCACTCAGCACCCATCTTGTATTCAGATCCATCGGATGTGTATCCGGCGTCGGCGATCCATTCGGACTCCTCCAGCCCCGCAGTTCTCCACCCAGGCATAGAAGTCTTGCTCGATTCTGTCCCTGGACAGTTTGCCGGTGTGCTTGGTATTCGTGACTCCCCCGTCATGCCTAACGTACCTCTTGTGACCCCGAAACAACCACACGGTGCCAAAGAGGTCGTGAAGGTCCACCTCTTGTTCTCCTTCCGAGTTCTGCCCTTTCACATTTACGACCAGAAAACACGGCGTTGTACCCAAGCCGTGTCCACTTGCAGGCCAAACTTGGTGAGGCCCATCTTGTACTCTCCCGTGACGCCTCCTTCTATGCTCCCTCGGCTCGTGGACACCAGGCATAGGTCATCTCCTCCCATCTTGTTGCCATATGCTGGACTTTTTCATGTGACATGTTTGCTAACTTGCTATTCCAGGGTGAGCTCTTTACTAGCCTCTACCATGCCCTGCGCACCTTGTCTCGTGGCCACATGCACTGCAGTAAGGCCTCTGGTCACCGCCTGCACCATCCACCACCTTTTTTCATCTCCTTGTTACCCTTTTCTTCCCTACGTGCATTTCCATCGGCATGTCCGAGGCGGATTCTTGCTGCTCTTGCACCGCGGACCCCAGCTCTACTACTCCTTTTAGCACTTCTCTCCAGCGTTGTGCCACTGAGAAACCAGTTTGCCCACTTTCCCTCTGCTCCCCACCGTGCCTGTCTATTGTGGTTCCCCTAAGCACCCACATGCCCTTGGCTATGGCCATACTTAGACTGTCTTGTTGGTCCTTCGCTCCCCCTTGGCCCGCCTGCAGGCAGAACGCCACCCGCCCCCTTGCCCTCTCTGCTTCCCCCGCCCCCCACAGCGAGACAAAGGGGCACTGCATGGAGTGTGGGGGCAGCACCGACACACATAGCCTCTCAGGCACACCTGTTGCATATGAGGACCCAGATGGATCTTGGCTCCCGTGTCATGGGACTTGGCCGCAAGCAGGTCATTGACGACGTTGCTCGCAATGGCCAGTGCCTTCAGGCGCATGTTGCGTTCAACCAGCACACTCATTGCAAACCTCCGCAGCTTCATACGACGCTCCTGTCGGCCGTCGAAAAACTTCTCGAGTGGCTCGGCATCGACACATAAATCAATGCCGTCCGTCTTGCACGTTTCTTGAGTGGCTCCTACCAGCGCTGGCCAAATGATTTTCCCGTTGTGTGTGGCGAACGTGTCGTCGATGAAGTGCGTGACTTTCACTGCGTCCGCACCTCTGAGTGGTGACATATGCACTACCGCGATATCTTGGTCAGTCTTGGTCACGTCTTCGTAAGACTGTGTATTCTCGTGGTCGTAGTCTGAGTGATCCCCATTTTGAACTCGTAGTTGCTTGCACAGCTTCATTACTACCCGCTCGAGTCGCGTCTTTTTGCTGGTACTCCTGTTCGCCTCCTCACCTCCCTCTAGTTTGCGTTTTAGGCACTGAATTTCTTCACGCATTTGGTCCTTCTCCCCATCCGTCGCCGCTCTTTTGCTCTAGCCTGACGTCTTTTGTCTTCCGATCTCCCAGCCACACGTCATCTTTGTCTTCCCTTGTGAGGACGCATACATGCCGCGGAACGCTGGTCAGCGCCTCCTTGTTTACTCTGGCCTCCTTCACGTCTCGCACTATCCGCATAGCTAGCCGCTCCACAGCATACCTGTCTTGTGATGTTTGTTGGGCCTGCATCAAGGTCACCAGTTGCTGCAGCACTTTGCTGTCCTCCTGCAACAATACGTCTCGCATGGAGCACGGCGTGTGCGTGAACGAGTGCCACACATCCATGAGCCGAACATGTATGCGATTGAGTTCCGCATCTCCGAACGGCGTAACCGTTTTGAGTAGCTTGGATACTGCTTGAAGCAGTTGCTCCTTCTGTCCCACTTGGTCCGCATGTCCCCGACTTTTGCCGCGCACCCTGTCTTCCGTCTCAACCCGCGGTTCCCGGGGCGTCTGCTCCTCCAGGGTTCTGTCCCGGTCTCCTGCTCCCATACTCCATCCGATATAGTCCGCCACCACCTTCATGTGCTCATTCCACTTCGCGTTCGCTAGCCGAAAGCTGGGCACTCCATGCTCATCGGCCGACACTGGTAGTACCCCTTCAGCACTC
>OZ038382.1:118110495-118190495 GCA_964036045.1 Eutreptiella sp. 'Long Island Sound 2002'
CCGTTGGCCCAAAGTGTTTTGGGCTTTGGGCACTGCCTTGGTGAGTCTTAAAGCACACCATTTGGGCGATTCTGAAGGGTAACACCCACAAGAAGTGGGGGGTTGCAGGTGGACTGGGTGAACCCAGAATTGGTTTTCGGGCCACTTAGGCCCGAGATATTACCGATTCTTTGGGGCTTTGAGCCAAGTTACGCAGATTGTGGGCCTTTTTCTGGGGCATATTGTGGAGTTAGGGGCCAACTACAGCTCTAAGGCACGAGCCAACCAACGGGGTCGCCACATATGCAGTCTGAAGGCATTCCCAACTTGGCGCCTGCACCCCAGGCCGTCATCGTGAGTTTTGGGCTCAAAATTTGCATTGTGGAAAAGCACATGTCAAATATTTGCCAAAAAAAATCGGAACATGTGTCTTGGTTGTTGTTGTCAGCTAGACAGAAAGGGAGAGGGGTGCAGCAGTCGATAATATTCACATTGCACCAATATACAAGCATGGCCAAAGCAAAACCAATGTCAGAAACGTGCAAAGACTTTGAAAAGTGACACCTCCAGCAGATAATGGTATCAATGGTGCTTGTGGGTTATTGTGCACTGAGCAGACAAATGGGTTGGTGAGCTGTTGGCTGTGGCAAGAGGACAGAAAGTGGTCAAACCTCATCTCGCATGTTTTGCTTGCTCATTTTTGGACATGCCTCTGGGGGAATGCGCATATGGGACAGCATTTGGTGTCGTGTGCACAAACTGTGAGGTCACTGGCCCACCAGCGTGAGCACCAGGTCTCTCGCCAAAGATGGGTCAGTGGTTATGCGGTGACATGGGCTGCACCATTTCGAGCCTGGGGCACAACATTACGCAAGTACCTTCTCAGAGCGCTCCTGTTCCTGCCGCTCCAAGAAGTGCAGGTAGTCGCGCTGTTGTGCACGGTCAGCACCCGCCATACGCTCTTGATAGTGCTGCCGCTGGTGATGCAGATACTTGTTGGCATCCAGATCCGCCTGACTTGACTGTTGCACTTCCGCTTCTTGCAAACGTTTGAGCTACAGGAGCACATCGAACCGCCGCTGCATGGCCCTGCCCTCAAATGCAGACTAGGGGGCGGGGGGTAGTATATGGGTAAGGGAGGTTTAGTGGCAGGGGGCATTTTAAAACAGCAGGGGGGTCCGGACTATTTTGCACACGTTAATTGTAGCAGGGTACAGAGAAGCACAGCAATTGGAAGGTGGATTCTTATGACGGCAGCATTTGAAATGTGACAAAATACTTGCTACTGCTTCTGCAGAAATGTGGACATAGACGTTTTTTGCAATTGTTTGACCGCTCCTAAACAGCTTCGAGAAGCTTCTCAACCTTCTTTTCACTACCTGCAGCTTCATCGGCACGCCGGAAGCTCACCAGCAGGCAGCGCAGCGAATGATTCTTCGTCACTCATGGAATGAACATCCACAGTGCCCTCAGCATTAGAACAATGGACAGCTACAGCATATTGCAGTAGAGCACGTGCAGCAAATGGAAGTAGGGGGGGGGAGGTGGGTTCATTTTTCGTGCACTGGAATAGTGGTAAGCCCGCCGTTGTAGGGCTGTTATTGCGAGCGTCTCTGCACAATTTTGATCGTGGGCGTTGCTTGTACTCTGCATGACTGGCTTGGATGGTATTCTGCGCTAGCCCCCTCACCCAATGCCCTTTGGCCAAGAGCACCTGTGCCTCTTCCGCCAGCTTGTTCTGGAACAACCTGGAGCGTGCTGCATCAGCCGCCTTCGTAGCCTTTGCCTTCTCGGCCTTGAGGGCAGCAGCCAACTCTGCCTCCGCTTCGCGTCGCTGCTTTTCCTTCATGATCTTTTCGTGCTTCTCCTTCAGTTGCGTCTCATGCTCCACTAACCACTCTTGAAAGTACTGGGCCTCCTGAGGCAGGCGAGTGCGGGCCTGTGTTTGAGCCTAGCGGAGGGAGGTGCTTGGGCACTGTAGGCGGGGACACAGCTGGGGTCGTGGCATTCGCACTCCCTAGGCAGTGAAACCATATTTTGTCCAATAAATCTGGCACCACCACTCCCACACTCCCACAGGAATTGTCACGGACAGGAGTATTCCACTTGTGACACTCCTGGAGCACTGATTGGCTTGAGTGAAGTTGGGGCAGGCACTGCATTTGGTGGCACATTCCCCAAGCAACACGAAATGCCTGCTCCCCTCTGCAGCCGGATGCAGGACAGGTGCTTCGTTGATAGCGGTAAACACTGGGCAAACCCAAAGGAAGACATGCAAGAACGACAAGAACGCCAGGCATGCCACCGCACACGAACACGAAGCACACACCACCAACAGTACGAGCGGACGGAAGCCCTTCCCGGTTTTCATGTGACAGACCGCGGACCCATCGCGCAGCCGCCCATGGTGACACAACGCCGGAGGGCGCCTGGTGCCTAGCACCTCGAAAAAGCAGCGGAGAATCTGCACCACTCTTCCCCGCATTCCTGAGCCTCGGTCTCTCCCCCTGCCTTAGCTACTTCAGTCCGCCAGATTTACCTCAGGTACAGCCCTGAGATGCGGTTTCGAAAGGTGCACACATGGGATGCAGATGCTTCTGGCAATGCTTCCGGACCGACCCAACGCCACAATCCAAGAATGAGTAGGTACTGATACTCATTGGCAAAATCCCTCGTTGAGGGCTATCCATTGCGAGTTTCGGATTTGCTCGGAGTTTCGGAGGAACGCTAATTGTGCATCTTAATCAAGCGTCAATATCTATACCTCAGCTCACCAATGACAACATTCTGGGCTGCCATTGTTTGACCCCATGCCGAGTGTTCCTGTCGGACACTTGATGATAACCATGCCATCAATACACACATTCTTCCCTATTGTTCCTGTGCACGGTCTCTGTGCTCATCACACGCAAACCCGTCTGTCACCAGTTTTGCATTGCTTGTTTTCTCCAGTGGATATCAGTGACTCGGTGCTGGAAACATCAGTACCATTATGGATACCAGCACAACATTTTTTCTGGACCTGCAGCTAATGGACACCCAACGTGCCATCTGTCACATGAGGCCTCCGATTTCGTGTTTTTGGTCCGTAAATGGATCATATCCCGAACTCCCTTCGATGACTATGCGTGAGCGCTGGTCTGATGGGGCCACATATCAATTGATACAACGGAGATATTAAAGGCTTTGCAACGTGTGTCTGTCAAATGCGACACCTTTTTACTGAGAAAAATGGCCTCTAATGTACCTTAGGATCACAGACATTCCAAAGAAACGGCGCACGGGGCAAGAGGACAGAGAGAGAGAGAGAGAGAGAGAGAGAGAGATAGGAAAAGAGGGAGGGAGGGAGGGAGAAGCAGCAGTCTGTAACACTGCTCATGTACGCAGCCCTCTTCCCCAATTGCATCCACCTGCGGCGGCGACAGGCTTTACATGCATTCCTGAGAAATGAGGGCCAGGAGGGGGCAGGGGAGTTTCGTTGCATTTGGGGTCCGCTCCAAAATCCAGGTATCGGTCAAGACAGGGGCTTCATTTTGGAGGGAACACACCCCGTTCGTCCTTTCCCTACCACTGGCATGGCCCCTTAGAACCACAGGTTGAGATGACTACCACAGCATGTACATATAGGAATCACCTGCTTTGCGATCTTTTCCTCCTGCTCTTGCTGCTGCTTCTTGAGCAACTTCTGAGTCTGGACTTGTGCGTCTAATGCCTCGCGCTGCTGTATCTTTTTGTCACGATCCGCCTGCTTTTTAGCGGCCTCTTCCTCTGAGAAAAAGGGAGCACTGGCAAATCTGAGAGGCGTGGGGAGGGTTATGGGGTGGGGGGCAAATCTTAAGTTGCCTACAGCGGTGGGACCACAGGTAAACACCTTTGTACAATTCCACGTCCGCCAGAGCGAGCTCAGCCCATACATCATGCAGGCTAGGGTTGCATGTGCGGACAGGCGGCGGTGGCGGTGGCAGTAAAGGGCTTGTGGGGCCTGACTTCCGCAGAGGCATGGATCCCAGAGATCGTCGCGAGATGCGGCTGTGGTCGCCAGAGCTGGCAGCAGAAATGACTGAGGCGGCACTGACTTGACTGACTTGACTGGCTACTGTTGTGTTGCGGCCCTTATGCACCTACAGGAGCAGGGCCAATTAAGGTGAGCACTTCCCATGCAGTGACGCAGTGGTGCGAGAGTTGAAGCAGGTTGAAGACACGGGGCTGATACACGTCCGCCCTTTAACAAGTGGTGGTCTTGTCATTTGATCACGGTGCCCCATTCAGGAGGATCTTCCGTCCAGAAGCATCACCCCACTCAAGTAGTGCTTTGAAGATTGGCATTCTCAACTTAACACAATCACGGTCATTACCGCAGTAAGATCACCCTGCTCAAGTGGCGCGCAGCCTCTTTGGCAGTGTCAACTTAAGATAATCACCGTACTCAACTCAGCAGGATCACCCCACTCAAGTAATGCTCAAAATAATTGGCAGTCTCCTCTGAGCGCAATCACTAACTTGGGCACAACGATTCCCTGAGTGGAGCACAGCTACGGAGCTGACCACTTTGATCTCACCGACTTTAGCACGTTGCTCTCCTTTGCGTTGAGCACAGTAAACCTCCTGAAATTGGCACGATAATCCTACAATAGGGTGACCAATAGGGTGACCGTGATCAATTCAAATTCACTGTCGTAACGTCAGTACAGTTTCCATTTCAGTATTATTGCTCAATGGGATCACCATGTCCATCTCGTGCTTATTTACTGAGCTCAGCTCAGCAGGAATCTTGTCCCCAACTCAGTAAGATGATCGCCCTCAACTCGGCAGGATCGCCGCACTCGACTCCGTACGTTGCCGCCCTAAGCACAGTACCAGCACCCAAACTGGTAAAATACCACGCCTTCTCAGCAGATTACCGTGATTCACTTCCTGCGAGGCACATTTCTTCAGTTGCACCTTGTATGTCCAGGTGTTATCTGTCATGAGCAAACTGCCTACTTCTTCCACTGGGTTTGCAAAGCTATTATGCAATGTATATCCTCTCATCCAAACTGCCTGTAAAAAGCAGCTCTCTGCGCAGGCAACGATCAACAGAGTCTTTCAACTCCGGCTCAATCAACTGCCTGCGCCAGACGCGACTAAAACTGGGAGGTTTGCAATGAAAACAAGACCTTTGGTGGCTGCAGTGGTAGAAAGTGTCCGTCGCTTCCTCCATTTTCAATTGGCTTGGACAGGGAGGACAGTGGGGCTTGGAGCCGGCCAGCACCACATGACACCTGTGACCGTGTACCATAGGAAACGGTTGGCGCAGATTTGGGGCCTGCAGCACATGATGACCCACTTGAGATGATCGTTGCTGGACACTTGGATGTAGACAGGACACGCACTGCTTCCTGAGAGTATGTGTGTGGTGGTAAAACAATAAATATGGGGAATACCGAGAAGGAGGAGGAGCACAAGCCTACTGTCAACTCACTGCATAATGTGTGAGAACCATGGAGCACTGGTCCAAAGCCAATGTGATTTTTTCTCCACATAAAAGGCTGAAGCCCCAATGTTGCCGGAAAACTTGCATGGCTCTGCACACAACTCAAATTTCACACAATGCTGCATCAGGTATTCAAAAGATGCAGTGACTGGGACTTACAAATGTGTTATGGAGTGCATAACTTTCCCAAACAAAACAAGAATACCACTGCTGCACCAAACTGGCACAACTCTCTTCCAGTGCACTCTCTTCCAGAGACAGCAGCCATTGGCTGACCGCCGTTTATCGCCATTGGTTGACCGACCATAAACTAGCAGCTTATCTGCCGATTACCACCCAGATAATCTAGACTTCATGATGCCCTTCAGGGAAATCTTTGGATGTATGCTGGTTTCTCTCATTTCGGAAGATTGGGAAGGAACAGGTAATTCGGACCATTTGTGCTAACGTGTCTCTTTCACTGTAGGAAGTCAGCATGAAAGTCTCCCTTGTTGCTGGCGCTGCAAAGAGGGGAGGATCCCCGGCGCCACCACGTTGGTAATTCCACCGACCAAATATAAATACCCAAAAACACTCGTACCGTTGTGTCCCCTACCAGTGCTTCTGCATCCTAGTTTATGGTTCCCAAAACAACTTGGGAACACTAGGCACAAAGTTGCCTGCGTACCTTTTTCTGCGAATTCCACTTCCCGGAAAATTTATTGATGGCTGTGGAGCGCATGCATCAAGCCGTGACTGGGCAGGGTATTGCCGCATTAGCAATGTGGCCTTTTGGCTGTCCAAAGCTGAAAATAGCTACAAGGCATGAAAAACTCATTTAACACCATAAACATTTCCGGATTTAACAGTTTTAAGCTCTACAATGCTGCCAATTCGACTCTTCAAGGAATGGCACGAATTCGCGATTTGCAACACCAATCGTTGGTTTAGGCAATCACAGTGTAAGATGCTGATGTTTGGACCTCAAATTCAAATTCGATGTCAAAAAATGCTTTCGTAATTGACATCAAATACCGACAGGTTGTTATTGCACAATTCATTCCTCTGGTTCTTGATCCCAAAATTGACATCAGCAAGCTGCAGCACTTCACAAAGGTGGTGGAAACATCAGGGCCTCACAATGCGAGGCTTTGCAACAACGAACATTGCCCTAGGGCAAACGTTCTTCGGTGCCTCGGCACTGCATCTGCCAAAAAAGGCGATAAGGCCCATCGTCACAATGCGAGGACTCACATTCGAAAAGGAGGACTTCTTTCCTTCAAATCCGCGGCTAGCATCTTGCTCCTTGCCACGGATTGAACTGTCGTTGATGAATTCAGCAGGCTCCATTCCCTCTTCGCACCTTGCTTCAACGTAGTCCTGTATGACAATTACCCTAACGGTTTTGCCTTGGCTACTTTCGCCTTCGGGGCGTGCTCCGCTCGGACTGCCTCTGGATTCTTGGATCCCGGGTCGGCTTGTTATGTTTGAAGCTGAGTTGGCTTTCGAGGCGACTTCTGGGGACGAGCCTCCTCCCCCTCTTCTTCTTCCTCCCCCAAATCGTAGTCATCATCATCACCACCAAGGGGCACCTCTGTTTGGCCAGAAGGAGCCTCCTTGCCGACATCCAAATGCCCAAAGCGCTCCTCCTCCACCCACGTCAGTATACTGTAGTTGATCCACCGTTTATATTGTGCCAGCCAAGTTTGGGCCACACCAAATAGGACACACTGTGTAAATTCACGATGGAAGCTTCGAGCTATGAGCTGCGGCGAACATATGACCAGTGGGTCATCCACGGCACCAATCATCGTGGACATGTGGACAGCCCGATCTGCCGTCCACCATCCTCTCTCTCTACGACCCCCGGGTTGGGTGTTCCCCGCGGCGCCTCTATGAGAGTCGCCTGTTTGTCTTGCACTTCTTTGCTAGGAGCCTACGGCGGCTTCCGGTTCCTTGGCCGGACCGGTTGCCCATGAATTAGCATCTCACAGCACCGTAGGCAGCCCCGCAGCCTGGCCTCCAAGTAGGGGAGCCTTTGCTGATTGATCACCTTTGTCTTGGTCTCAACATTGTATTGTGGCTCACCCTAGCCATTCGGCCAATATTAGCTTTTGGCTCATCAAACTTAAACATGGTCGGCCAAAGATATGACTTTTTTTGGTTTTTCACTCGGTTGGCCCTCTAGGCGTGATTTGGACTCTTTCGAACACTTGTTCTAGCTCAACCCCGAGACTGTGGGAATGAAAGGGGAGGCTGTACCAACCATTTGTTGCCCAAATGATTGTGGAAAACACCAAGGTTGCCCCCTCTAGCCTTTTTCACACGTAGAATCGGGGGGTACAATGTTAGTGAAAAACGGTCCTCAAATAGGTACTATGCTCTCAGTTCCACACCTTTGCTCTATCCTAGCCTAGTCCAACGGTCCCGTATGGGACCTACACTGAGTGTCTCAGTACTTTTGCGTGGCTATGGCCTCTAGGGAGGGCACACGAGAATGAAAAAAAAGGTGCACTAGCTCTATAGGCTATCTTCTTGGGTGCAGTCACAACACCAAGATGTCAAAATGGTGGATGTCCCCACTTGGGTTGCGGTTCAATCCCAAAGTCCCATGGGTTCTCAACCAAGGAGATTCGAGTAGTTTGGACCTAGAGGACCCCCGTCGTGTCCTAGCTTTGGTAGTTCCAGGGTTGGCATTTTGGTCAAAAACGGCACTTTTAGGTTCGTGAGTCTCTATGTCACAGACACTACATCTGTCGCCGTCACCGCGATCGGTTGACAGTTCTGACCATAAGACGTTGAGCAGACACATCAGGGGCAGAAATGAAGAGCTATGGCTTGGCTGCATTGGCGCCATTGGCCATCACACACCCCTCACCCCCTACAAATGCAATAGGTGCTACAGGTGGATGGGGCACGGGCAAGGCCATCGCTACAGCAAACCTTCAGATCGAACTCCCAGAGTTCGATCCCAAAAACCTACCCGAATGGGCCGAGGAGTTCTCCGAATTCCTACTCCTCACCGGTTAGCAACACGCTGACATGAAGACAAAATGCACCCTGATCAAAAAAGTGGTGCAAAAATGTACCTGCGGCTCACTAGTGGCTAAGTGGAAATGTGAAGTTGGGGATCATTTGGGACTCATTTGTGCATTGCGATGTCTTTGTGCTTGTTTGTTATGCTTTTTGCATGCTAGGTAATGTGCATTTACTGTTTTTAGAAGTTTTAGATACTGACTTGGTCAAGGTTCAAAAGGGGGGGGTACTTTTTTTGGTGACGGCTCAGTCAAGCGCTCAGTCAACTGAGCCGTAA
The DNA here is from genome assembly GCA_964036045.1 of Eutreptiella sp. 'Long Island Sound 2002'. Lineage (NCBI taxonomy): Eukaryota > Euglenozoa > Euglenophyceae > Eutreptiales > Eutreptiaceae > Eutreptiella > Eutreptiella sp. 'Long Island Sound 2002'. The sequence goes on from OZ038382.1 coordinate 118,119,240, forward strand.
AAAAAAAAGAAACCCGCCCAATCGAATCCTCTTGCACTAGGGATTGGGATCCCTTTGGGGACATTCCAAAACCCAACCCCACCCCCGAAAGCCACAAGTTTTCACATGAAACCCCTTGAAAAACACCACTTAGCCCCAAACGAGCCGTTTTAGCCCCGACTGAGCCCCAACTTCACATTTCCAAGTGAGCCGCAGGTACAAAGAAATTCCTCCGGCGGCAAGTGAAAACGTATAAGGAAGAGCTCCGGCTGGGGAGACTTCCGTAAAAGGCTGGAACAAATGTATCCAGTCTACGAGACGGACTTCAGCGTCCGTACAGAAACCGAGGAATTACCAGCACTCCCTGAATTCCCCACAGCTGCCGGCAATTCTGAGTTTGTGGCGCAGCTTGAGGAGCTGATGGGGCCGATGAACCCTTCCTCCTACGGACCTACTGAACCAAATTTGTGGCTCGTGGGGAAAATCCCTCCCAAAAACTGGGAGAACTGCAGGTGGACATCCGAGAGGAAATCTCGGACGCACTCGTACGATGAGCTAATTGATCTCCTGATGGAGTTAGCCATGGAAAGGGAGAATGACTCCCACATGGACAAGTATCTGCGCAAACATCTGCGAAGGGAAACCCCTGCTGAGAGGAAGCCTGGAAGGAGATCTTCTCAACCCAACTCTAACCCTGGTAAGGGTCGTGGAGGGCACTTGAAGCATATGCAGGAGACTCCCCCCTCCAATGGCAAAGGAGTTTCCAATCTTGAATGCCAGATGCACGAATGTATAGATGCTGGCCTCGTCGAGGAGTACAAACACGGGGACTATCCCCGCCATTGTAGCCCTTGTTTTGTGGTTGCCAAACTTGGCACCACTGCTATGTGCTTAGTGACACGTTACCGTGGGGGGCCTTGTCCACGGAGCACACTCGGCGGACACGCAAAGCAGGCAGGCAAAGCACTACGCTCAGGGCATCCTCATAGAACAAAGCGTTCTACAATCCTTGCCACTCTGCAAAGAAAGAACGAAAGTATGTACAACAACAATAACATATGTACACACTGATAGGTGGGTTAGGCCACTAACTAGGGTGGGGGCGGCCTATGGCAATAGACCCTCAGTCCCTGCCCACAGCCCAACCTCAGGTCCCACCTCCCTAGTGGCATGCATACATGGGGGCTTAGACACAACCCACACATCTGCCCAGAAAAGACCCTAGAACACTGACAAGGGAGGGGCGTCCCGACCAGCCACAGTCGAGTTCCCGGGAGCCAATGGGCTCCAAGGCCAACCGACAGTGGCTCCTTGTCCTCCTGTGACGGCTCGGTCCAACTCCCCTCTGAGCCAGAGATATGGCCCCGCAATTATCCCCTAAGGGGTCTGGGTTGTGAAAATGGGCTGTTTCAGCCTAGAATTACTTTGGCCTAAAATGTCCAAAAATGACCCCTTGTGTGGGCCATACCAAGGTAGGGGCGAAGCAACCAACCCCGTATTTTTCGAGTACCAAACCCCCTGGAGGCTGTGCGCAATCTGGCCCCCCCGGATTCCCCGGCATCTTGGAGCCCTGGGTCGCCAAGTGGGCTCAGGACGCCAAAATTGCCCAAGGTGACGTCCCTGTCGACGACCCATTGGCCTGCGCCACAGGGGCCATTCTTCGCACTGATGGTCCCTTTCAATAGGAGACCATGGCCCTTCCATAGGACCAAATGGGAGCTTTCAACTCCCCGGAGGCTTGGAGATATGATCCTCACTTTAGGGGTCATGAACGTGGCAAATCAGGGGAGGTGGTGGGCAAACCCAACACAAATATCCCCTTTTCCCAAGGGGGGTTGGTACCCTCGTATCTCCTAGCAAAAATCCCTAAGGACCAAACCAATCCCAATTCCTAGAGTCTATACCCTTGCCTTTCCCCGTTTGGCTTGCCGGAAAACGGGGACGGCTAGTCTTGGAGAGCCGGCCCCATACATTGGGCCCATGGGGCAATTTTGGCCCAAATTGCCCATGGTGATGGTCTCCTCACGCTCCGCCATGTCTACGCTCGGTTCCCATGAGACACACGCAAGGGGTAAGGACGATGGTTGTGAACCTCCTATAGTTACTTTGGATCGAGCTCTGTTGGGCTCGGCGCACGGGGTTAGGCCAGCAAGGTCACCTTTGGGCAGAATTTGGGGTTCGGCCCAAATATTGCCTCAATTGCGCGCAAAGAAAAATTGCTAGACCTCGCTAAGAGAAGATCTAGGCCCAAAGACACTATAGGCGTCGGAGTCGAGACCAAATGCCCTAACCCTTGTCCCTTAGTTGAACCAAAACCCCTCCGGATTTGAGAATGGCGCATTCGCCAACAATTGGCGATCGCTCTGGGGGGTCTACGGGGCCACCATGGTCGCCGTATCTTGACCCAAGCGCTTAGATCCCACGCATAGGGTCATGTCAACATCGTGTGAGAATATGGCGGTCCAACTCGCCATGGGCTTCTTACTGTAGTATCGCCAATTGGGGTCAAGAACGGCATCAAAATTGCACACACATGCAAAAACACACAAAAATGTCCCCAAACCTTGGGTATCCCCAAAAGTATAACTAAAGACCTATTGCAAACCCAACCTTGCCCGTCTAACACATGTGCATATGTGTCCTCTACTTCCCATATCCAGCTTGGCCGGCTCCAACTCCCCATATATGGGCACTTATAGGCCCATGGGTGCACGCAATTTTTGTCAAGTTTTAAATTGGGGGCAAAGATCGCATTGCCGAAGGCGGGGGAAAATTCGTGAGGCGGCCAAGTGACCTAAAATGGAAAAGTAGGGACCAATGTGCAATACATGTTTTGGTTTTGGATCAATTTGGCGTCGTGGCTCCTTGGAATGAATTTTTCAAGTGAGCACGCAAAATGGAAAAATTCATATAGTCATCCCCTACCCGGGTATGAGGTCCAAACTCATGGAGTTTGGATGGCCAATGACCTAGGGTCCAGAAAGGGTCGTACCCATGGGTCACATATTGACCATTGCTTCGATCCAAAAACGACACACCACATGTGAGCATCACGATATGTCATATATGATGCAAAAATGCCAAAATTGGGATATTGGCAACAAACATAATTATGGCAAAAATATGAATCGCGGCCCGAAGGCCTTAGAGTCGACATGGATGGCATAATATACACCCAATTGTGCCAACCATGCATCCTAGAAGGCTACGAGTGCTCAAGGGACCGAGTATATGCACATATGGAAAAAATATGGCTTATTGGAGTGCATATTTGCCCAATATGGCATATATCGTGGTTATATGTGGCTATATGGGCATGTTTGGGCTATGAAGACCGCCCAACCAAGATGGCGCCGATGTTTTCTATTGAAAACATTGTCGCATGTCGCTTGGGGCTTGCACGCATTGGTAACAATCGGTTGATGATTAGTACCAAATGTCCCTCATTCAGTAAACTCAATTCACTAATATTGCCCTAACTCCCTTGAACCCTTCCCAATTCCCACAAACCCAAGCACAATCGTAAAGTAGACATCAAGGCTGCAGCCCGCGACGGCCCGCCCCGCATGGGGACGGCGGCGGGAGGGCACGGTACAAGGGTACGTGAAATTGCGCCGTGGCATGATGCAAAGCTCTACCTACAGTGCGGGGCGTGCCGGGCGTCGCTGCGCCCCGCTTGGGGGGGGGGGTCCCGTGCAGGCATGACCGATCTACGACTGAGGTCACGCCTTGCCCAAACATCTCACCTGGGTGGCCGTGCCCGTGGGCCTGGTGATGGGTGGCTGTTGGCGGGGCCCGCGACGGCGCTTGCTAAAAGCTGGGGGAGGGGGGGGCGTCCCTGCCGAGAGGGGAGGGGGGTCTGGAGCCGGTTGTCATCCCTCCTGGCCGACCCGGCTGTCACCTGTCCCGCCTTAGCGCTGCTCCTTGACCCGAGCCTCTATTTGACCCCCCCCCCCCCGTGCTGCACCCTCCCGCCTCTGCGGGTCGTCCCAACCTCTTGGGTCTTGTCCCTCGGTAGCACGGGCGGACGCAAGCTAGCGTGAGCAGGGCACATCGGGCACGGGGCATGCTAAAAGCATAAATACGGATGCCTTGGCCAATAGTGCTCGCGCGAGCGCCGCCGCTGGCCCACTATGAGCTAACGGTGCGCTCGTTTGCCGGCTCAGACTTGGCCAGCCATGTGCGGCGTCAAGGTCAAGGGGCCAGGCGGTGGTGTGCGCAGAGCACCAACGTGCGCCGGGTGCCTTGCGGGCCTTGGGGGTTGCGGTCATGGCCCACTGAGGTCCATGCTGTGCTGCGGGCTGTGTCAGGGCCGGCCGTGGCGCCGGTTTCCCCAGCCCGGGGAGCGGGCGCGCGGCCAGGGGCCATGGGGAGGCGCAACACCCCGGTCACGGGAGAGAGGAGGTGCGGGGTGCGGGGGCACGCGGGGGCACGCACGGGGGCAAGGTCATGGCCCACCGAGGCGGCGTTGTCCTGCGAGTCCTAGCGGTTGGGTCGCGCAGCCCCAGGGGATCCCAGCCCTCCGCGGGGGGCTGTCCGGCCGCGGGCTGAGCGAACGGCCACCCCCCCCTACCCACGATGCCAGGTCGCAATCGGGGGGGGGGCTGGGGGGGAAGGGGGGGCGGCTAAATGAGGAGGTACTCTTTGTCCTCGTGGATGTCCAGCTTGAGGCCTAGGTCCCTGTCACCGGCTTGGGGCTCGGGACCTCTGCCCTCTTCCTGTTGCTCCCCCGGGGGCGTTGCCTCCACGAGAAAGAAGGCTTGCAGGGCCGCGAGGAGGCTGGGCGGCGCCGCGCCAGCCGGGAACGCCAGCGCGGGCCCGTCCTCGAGCGGCTAGATGGTAAAGCCCTGGAGCAGCCAGGCAAGTACACGGACCGCTTGGGTCAGCCTCTACCGGCCTGACCTATACGTGCCAGCACACCACAAAACCTAGTGGTCAAGCCTCCTGTCTGACCTCCAGGCGCGCGCCCACAACCTGGCGGCCGTGGGCCTGAGCACGGCACGCGAGGGCACGTACCTGCTGCCGAGTGCCGTAGACGGGGCAGCCCAGCTGTTCTCATCCCGCTGCCTGGTGACGGCGGTGCCACGGGAGATGGACCGCCTCTACGCCCATCTGACGGCACCATCCGTGACCTTCATCCGGGGCCCGCCGGAGGATGACCAGGCTTTGCAGGCCTAGGCTTAGCTTTTGGCCTACCAGGGAGTGCCAACGGAGGGCCTCAGGTTTGCAGCTTGGGTGCGCATGGCGCCGTCGACCCACGCCTCGGGGCACACGGCGTTGCACTGCGTGTATTGCTCGTAGCCCTGCAAGGGGTGGAGGGACCACATGGTGTGCTACTACTATCTGGTGCTCGCGGCGGCCTTGGCCGGTTTCCGGGCCGCGTGCGCCCTGCTGCGGTGCCCGGTTTATGCCATATGCGGGTGCGACTCCCGAGGGGCCACCGTCTACGACCAAGCGAGCCGCCCCACGCATCGGAGGCTAGCGCGGGACGAGGACCTGGTCGTGCAATTAGAGAGCGCCGCATGGGACGTGGCCATCACGTGGTCAAGGCTGGTGTTGACCGGGGCCCCACAGCCCTTGCCTGCCCGCGAACGCGCAGCCCTAATGGTGGGGTACCTGCGGGGAGTGGCAGACTGGATGGCGCTTCCACCGCCCGCCCGGTGGTCGCACCTGATGCGCGTTGGCGGGAGCGGGTGGCCAGTGGGCCCCTCGTTGACGGGGGCACCCTACCACTCTACCCCACGGGCGAATCCGCGTGCGCAATCGCCAGGGTCCGCTTTGAGGTGGTGGGCCGCACCGTCCCCCTTTGGGTGCTGGACCCGGCGGAACGTAGGGCCTGCCCAAACGTGGTCCTCATTGTGGGCGCCCAGCCTCCCGGAGAGCGAGATGGCATGAGACCTTGGCCAAGTTCGACCTGACAGTGGTCTACGTCCCGGGAAAGGATGACAGCGTGGCACACTGTTTGAGTAGGTGGGCCTATCGTGCAAGCAAGGGCATGACGGATGTGTCTGCCCATGGAGACCCAAGCTGAAACCGCTGATGCCAAGAAGATCATCCATATGGAGCGCATGATGGAGGAGCAGGGAGTGAAATGCTTCATCGTCATGGCTGCCAATACTCCCATCCGGCGCGACGAGAATAGTTGGGCCGTCCCGTCCAGCGTCTCCGGTAGTGGGTACGTGCCCTCCCGCGCCATGGCCAGGCCCCACGCTGCCACGTGATGGGTCTGCGCCTGGAAGTCGGAGAGGAGGCCGGACCACTAGGTGTTGTGCTGCGCGGGCACATACAGGTCGGGGCGGCCGGGCCCAAGGCCTCCGCGAAGGCGACCCGTACCCTGTCCACCCAAGGGGAGTGCGAGGGGACGTCCCCGTCACTGCCGAGGGTGGCGGAGGTGCAGTCTGCCCCCACGTATTCGACCGCCGCGGGCGCGACCCCCAACGACGCGGCGAGCTGCCACGCCTCCAGCTTGCCTGCCCACTCTGTGGCCCACGGGTGGGCGGTCCGCGTCAAGACCCCGGAGGCCGCGGTCGCCAGAACCCCCTGGGCGTCCGCTACCAGCGCGCCTCAGCCCAGTGGTCACCGTCCGGCATCGACTCCATCGCGCCATCCGCTGCTAAGAGGACACCTCCGGACTCGCACGGCCGGTACACAGGGGTGTCCACTACCGCGGGCTGTGCCGTGGCAGCCGAAAGGACGTGCACCTCCAGGTGGGTCTCGGCCATGATGTGGAGCAGGCGTTCCTGGTCGGGGTTGTCCAGGCCCTTCTAGTGGTCCGGGCGGCTGCGGGCATGGACGTTTTCGCGTACGAGCACACTGCGCTAATCGATGGCCCTGGGGTACCCTACCACATGCCGGAGTCGCATCCGGCTGTACAGGCGGGGGAAGCCAAAAACCCCGCCGGCTACTGGTATCTACAGGAGGGCCGTGGGCATGTTACGTGGTACCCGCAGCGCCCTCCCTGGTCAGTACCCTGCCCATTGCCCGTTGGGTGTGGTGCGCGCGTTGGGCGCGGTGGCGTTGCTTCGTAGACATAGTCCAACGCCGAGACGGCGTACGCGAGGACAATACAACGGACGAGCACGTAGGCCGGGCGCAGGTGGTAGAGCGCGCGCTGGATGTTCGCCAAGCTAAGCTCCGCCTTGGCTATCTGCAGGGTCGGGTGTTCGCCCATCACCAGGGGTTTGTTGGCGAGCATGAAGCCCCCAGACTGCAGCGGGAGCGAGCCCAGGGTCGTGGGCAGAGTCCCCGAGGCGTAGCGCAGCAGTTGGGGGCGCAGGACGGGGCGTAACACGTTCAATTTCCCAATCTGCACGGAGCTGCAGGGAACCGCGCACGTGACAGCGCAGATGCCCATTAGCCAGGCTAGGCCCCACCCCATGACGGCCTAGTGGCGGCGGTCATCGCTGAAGGCCACCTCGGGGAGGAAGCCGTGGGGGGCTGCGTGCTGCCGCGGGACGTGAGATGCCGGGTCTGGCGCCCAGGTCGCCGGTTGTTACGGAGGAGCCCTTCGCGGACCGCAAGGCGGAGGTACTCGGTCCGCTTCTGCGAGATCTCGGAGAAATACCCCACAACCTGGATGTCGCCCTAGGCACCGCCGTGGCTTAGCTCGTAAGGGCCCGCTGGGCCGTACGGAGAGGCCACCCACACGTCAAGCCCGTCGTAGAAGTGCTTGAGCCAGGGCAACAGAGACTCCTCCGGGGCCTCGTGATGCCACGCCCCGGCCGCCTCTCGGTCGGGATTGCAGAAGGCATTTGCCTCATCCCAGTCGTCCGACTAGACTTCGCCGTGGTGGATGGCCCAGCCGGTCAGCAGCCATCGGCAGGCCAGCGCTGGCGTCTGGCCAGAAAAATGCCGCCTATAGGCAAAGTGCTCGGGGGGGACGGCTCGTCTGAGCCGTCGGCCAGTGACACTGCGATCTCGCACGACGCCCGTCTCCAGCCGCCGGAGGTAGGGCTCCCACATGACAGGCCGGCTGTTGCGCACCAGCCACGCCGGGAACTTCGTGGCGAGGCAGAGGTGGAGCACTGCCGAGAGCAGCCGGCTGGAGGTACGCGACGCGAGGTGCCCTAGGACACCCACCGGGACTCGCAGGCCGAAGGCCGGCAAGGCTGTACCTGCGGCTCACTTGGAAATGTGAAGTTGGGGCTCAGTTGGGGCTAAAACGGCTCATTTGGGGCTAAGTGGTGTTTTTCAAGGGGTTTCATGTGAAAAGTTGTGGCTTTCGGGGTTGGGTTGGGGTTTTGGAATGTCCCCAAAGGGACACCAATCCCTAGGCCAAGAGGATTTGACCGGGAGGGTTTCTTTTTTTCGACGGCTCAGTTGACTGAGCACCCGACTGAGCCGTCACTGAGCCGTCACTGAGCCGGCTCATTGAGCGCTCACTGAGCGCGCCAAATGGCTCAGTGAGCGCTCACTGAGAGCTAATTGGGGGCTCACTCAGGGCTCACTCAGGAGTTTCTCCCCCTTTCCGCCCTCTCTTCCCACCCTTGCTGGCCCACACTTCACCCTTTTCACACCAACATTGGTCCGCAGTTCTCACCACGTCTTTTCTCCAAGAACTTGAGCGTGCATTCACACATACATACTTGCATACATGTACCCGTGGCGACAAACACACAAACATCCAAACACACACACTTCGTTAGGGACACAAATAGCCAAACATATACACACACATACACCATACACACGTCCACACACACATGCACATGCACAAATTGACAACCACATTCATTCTTGTGTGCAATTGTCTTGCGTGTACATAAACACATGGCCACATTGAACCATGTGAAGTGAAGGGCTAGGGAGAGATGGTTACGGGGTTGGGGTTTGGGGATATGAACCTAACCATTTGCGAGGGTGTTCCTTGTTGCCTCATGAAAATGGCACCCACCCACCCCATACACACACACACACACACCATGAAGCACAAATAGGGCACAAAGGACATTGCTCGCTTTTGTGAGGTTGATCATACAACCATCGTGACCTACACCATGACACATTGATACCCCTCCCTCCTCGTCCCCTCCCCTCCCCTTTCGTTATGCTGCGTTCCCCCGCTTCCCTCGTGCGTAGCCCTCCTGTTCTCTTGCCTGTCCCGTCCCCTTTGTCCTACCTTTCCTATTTTTTGGCCATGGCATCACATGCATGATGGTGGCGGCAAGGACGATGACCTTTGCAGGTATGTTGTGCTATTATGTGTGTGGGTGCGTGTGTGCGTGCTTGCGTGCGTGTGTAGTTGTGCCCATGCGCATGTGCGCAGCTATAGATGGTTTGTTCGTTCTTGGTTTCTCTCATTTAGTGTGTTTGTATGTCTGCTTGTGTGTGTGTGGGGGGGGGGGGGGGGTTGGATGGATCGATGCGTGAGTAAAGGTGTCTTTGTGTGTGAGTGGTTGTGAGTGTGTGACTGCGTTCTTTGGTTTCTGGTTGCCTAGGTTCGTGCGTGTATGTGGATTCGTGAATGTGTGTACGCGCAGGTGTGTGTGTGTGTGTGTTGCAGCTGTTGTTTTGGATGTTGTTGTTGGTTTTGGTGTTGTGTGGCATAGGCTTTGATTGTGTGCGCATAACATTGTGTTTGTGGCTGCAGACGCAGGTATGCTTGTCTTTGTGGTTGTGGCTGTGGTTCCGGGCTTGCGTACGGTTGTTGCCATGGCTGTTGTGGTAGCTGTCGTTCTTGGTGTGGTTATGGTAGTGGCTGTGGTTGCGGCTTTGGTTGTGGGTGTGGGTGTGGGTGTGGGTGTGTGTCTGCAAGCTGTGTTGTGTGTGGATTTGGTTGTGGTTGTGTCAGTGTGTGTGGCCCTGGCTGTGGCGAAGGCTGCAGTTGCAGCTTTCACTGTGGCTGCAGCCGTTCTTTGGGTTCAGGCTGTAGCTCTGGGGGGTGGTGGTAAAGGACTACAAAGAGGGGGGCTGAAATCACCATCCACCCCCTCCCAAAAAAGACCGCACCAAGTTTACAGTGACAGTGTACAGTGACAGTGTACAATGACAGTGTATAGTGAGAGCATACAGTGCGTGTAGAGTGACAGTGTAGAGTGCTAGTATAGAGACTTGGGCGTTGTGGCGGACGTACTGTGTGTGGGGATACATTCTATGAGACCTTGGGGAGTACAGTGTACAGAGTACAGTGTACAGTGTACAGTGTACAGTGTACAGTGACAGTGTATAGTGACAGTGTATAGTGACAGTGTGCAGCGGCAGTGTGCAGTGTGCAGTGACAACGTACAGTGCCAGAATACAGTGTACCATGTACAGTGACAGTAGATAGTGACACCATTGACAGTGTACATGGACAGTGTACAGTGACAGTGTACAGTGACAGTGTACAGTGACAGTGAACCATGAGTGAGCCCTCACTGAGCGCTCACTGAGCCATTTGGCGCGCTCACTGAGCGCTCAGTGAGCGCTCAGTGAGCGCGCGAAACGGCGAAGTGAGCGCTCAGTGAGCGCGCCAAATGGCTCAGTGAGCGCTCAGTGAGGGCTCACTCATGGTTCACTGTCACTGTACACTGTCATTGCACACTGTGTATTGCACACTGCACACTGCACACTGTGTATTGCACACTGCACACTGCATACTGTGTATTGCACACTGCACACTGCACACTGTGTGTTACAAATTGCACACTGCACACTGTAATGCACACTGCACACCCTGTAATGCACACTGCGCACTGTGTATTGCACACTGCACACTGAGCGCCCAAATGCTTGCACTGTACGGTGTGCACTGTGCATGACACAGTGTGCAGTGTGCATTACACAGTGTGTAGTGCGCAGTGTACACTGTGTACTGCACCCTGCGCAGTGCACACTCTGTATTGCACACTGCACATTGTGTATTGCACACTGCACACTGTAATGCACACTGCACACTGTGTATTGCACACTGCACATTGTGTATTGCACACTGCACACTGTAATGCACACCGCACACTGTGTATTGCACACTGCACACTGCACACTGTGCAATACAAATTGCACACTGCACACTGTAATGCACACTGCACACTGTGTATTGCACACTACACACCGCACCCTGCGTAATGCACACTGGGTATTGCACACTGCACACGGTGCACTGTGCAATACCCAATGTGCAATACACACGGTGCAGGGTGTAGTGTGCATGACACAGTGTGGAGTGTGCATTACACGGTGTGCCGTGTGGATTAAATCACACACGGCATACTACACCCTGTGTAGTGCACACTACACACAGTGTGCAGTGTGCAGTGTGCAGTGTGCAATACACAGCGTGCAGTGTGCAGTGTGCAATACACAGTGTGCAGAGTGTATTACACAGTGTGCAGTGTGCATTACAGTGTGCGTTGTGCAATTTGTAACACACAGTGCAATACACAGTATGCAGTGTGCAATGTGCAATACACAGTATACAGTGTGCAGTGTGCAATACACCGTGTGCAGTGTGCATTGTAGTGTGCAGTGTGCAATTTGTAACACACAGTGTGCAGTGTGCAGTGTGCAATACACAGTGTGCAGTGTGCATGACAGCGTGCTGTGTGCAGTTTGTAATGCACAGTGTGCAGTGTGCATGACACAGTGTGCAGTGTGCATTACAGTGTGCAGTGTGCAATACACAGCGTGCAGTGTGCATTACAGTGTGCAATGTGCAGTACACAGTGTGCAGTGCGCAGTGTACACTGCACACTACACGCTGTGTAATGCACACTGCACACCGTGTATTGCACACTGCACGGTGCACACTGGGCATTGCACACTGCACACGGTGCACTGCGCAGTGTGCACTGTGCCACTGCACACTGGGTATTGCACACTGCACACGGTGCACTGTGCAGTGTGCAGTGTGCAATACACAGTACTCCCCAAGGTCTCATAGAATGTATCCCCACGCACAGTACGTCCGCCACAACGCCCAAGTCTCTATACTAGCACTCTACACTGTCACTCTACACGCACTGTATGCTCTCACTATACACTGTCATTGTACACTGTCACTGTACACTGTCACTGTAAACTTGGTGCGGTCTTTTTTGGGAGGGGGTGGATGGTGATTTCAGCCCCCCTCTTTGTAGTCCTTTACCACCCCCCCCCCCCCACAGCTACACCAAAAGAACAGCTGCAGCCACAGTGAAAGCTGCAACTGCAGCCTTCGCCACAGCCAGGGCCACACACACTGACACAACCACAACCAAATCCACACACAACACAGCTTGCAGACACACATCCACACCCACACCCACACCCACACCCACACCCACACCCACACACACACCCACACCCACACCCACACCCACAAGCAAAACCGCAACCACAGCCACTACCATAACCACACCAAGAACGACAGCTACCACAACAGCCATGGCAACAACCTCACGCAAGCCCAGAACCACAGCCACAACCACAAACACAAGCATACCTGCATCTGCAGCCACAAACACAATGTTATGCGCACACAATCAAAGCCTATGCCACACAACACCAAAACCAACAACAGGATCCAAAACAACAGCCGCAAAAGCTGCAACACACACACACACACACACACACACACATTGGCACACACACACACACACACCTGCGCGTACACACATTCACGAATCCACGTACGCAAACAAACCTAGACAACCGGAAACCAAAGAATGCAGTCACACACTCACAGTGACGCACAAGGACACCTTCACCCATGCATCGATCCAAGCAAGCCCCCGCCCCCCCCCCCCCCGAACCACAAACAAACATACATACAAACACACTAAATGAGAGAAACCAAGAGGGAACAAACCATCCACACTTGCGCACATACGCATGGGCACAAGCACACACCCGCGAACACACACACCAGCACAACATACCTGCAAAGGTCATCGTCATTGCCGCCACCATCATGCACTCGATGCCATGGCAATAAATAGGGAAGGCATGGCAAGGGCTGGGCAAGGGGACGCGACAGGCAAGATAAGAGAAGGGGTTGGCATGGGGTAAGCGGGGGGATCAGGCATGGCAAAAGGGGACGGAAGGGGATAAGGAGGGAGGGGAATGAGTGTGTCATGGTGTAGGTCACGATGGTTGTATGATCAACCTCACAAAAGCGAGCAATATCCTCTGTGCCCTATTTGTGCTTCATGGCGCGCGCGCCCGTGTGTGTGTGTGTGTCTGGGGGGAGGGGGGTGCCATTGTCATGAGGCAACAAGGAACACCCTCGCAAATGGTTAGGTTCATATCCCCAAACCCCAACCCCGTAACCATCTCTCCCTAGCCCTTCACTTCACATGGTTCAATGTGGCCATGTGTTTATGTACACGCAAGATAATTGCACACAAGAATGAATGTGGTTGTCAATTTGTGCATGTGCATGTGTGTGTGGACGTGTGTATGGTGTATGTGTGTGTATGTGTTTGGATATTTGTGTCCCTGACGAAGTGTGTGTGTTTGGATGTTTGTATGTTTGTCGCCACGGGTACATGTATGCAAGTATGTATGTGTGCATGCACGCTCAAGTTCTTGGAGAAAAGACATGGTGAGAACTGCGGACCAATGTTGGTGTGAAAAGGGTGAAGTGTGGGCCAGCAAGGGTGGGAAGAGAGGGCGGAAAGGGGGAGAAACTCCTGAGTGAGCCCTGAGTGAGCCCCCAATTAGCTCTCAGTGAGCGCTCACTGAGCCATTTGGCGCGCTCAGTGAGCGCTCAGTGAGCCGGCTCAGTGACGGCTCACTGACGGCTCAGTCGGGCGCTCAGTCAACTGAGCCGTCGCCAAAAAAAGTACCCCCCACCTTGAACCTTGACCAAGTGAGTATCTAAAACTTCTAAAAACATTAAATGCACATTACCTAGCATGCAAAACGCACAACAAACAAGCACAAAGACATCGCAATGCACAACTGAGCCCCAAATGAGCCCCAACTTCACATTTCCACTTAGCCACCAGTGAGCCGCAGGTACAGCGGACACTAGGAGCCGTGGCAGCTCGTCGAGGGACGTGGTTGGGGAGCCCTTGGTGACCACATGCTGCATGTCGTGGTACGTAGGCGGGGCCCCCGCGACTGGCGGCTCCGGTGGCCGGGGTAGCGCCGGCGCATGCGCGAGATGAAGTTCTTGTTGTCCGCTAGGTCGTCCGGGCGCACGGGGGCCTGGAGGCGCGAGAGGTCGAGCGGGAGGCCCGCATGACCGCAATGCAGCTCCTGGGCCTGGCGAAGCAGCTCTGCTTGGAAGGCCTCCGGTGTGTCCAGGAAGCGGACACCGTCGGGGCTGACCTTGGTGAGGAGGCGGAAACTGCTTGGTCGGAGGCGCAGCGTCCGCCACGTTTGGGACGTCAGGGTTACCCCTACTAGCTTGGCCTCCTTCGCGCGCAGGAGTGCCCCGTACGCCGCGTCTTGGCGGTCCTGCCACCAGGCTTGTACGGCGTATGCTGTCGCGGACCTTGCGCCTTCATTGAGCTCTTGGGCCGCTCGTACGACATCTCGGTCCGGGGGGCGCCGGGAGTCCTTCTGGGAGGGCACCAGGCCATCCATGGCGGTCCACACCGCTTGGACCGTCCCATCCGCGGTCAGGCGGGCGTGGGCCGACCGCCATAGGGCCAGTGAGGCCGCCGCCGCCGCGGGAGCGTGCTGCTCCGGCCGAAGCTGGGACCAGCGGAAGTGGCGGCAGCTCGGGTCCACCGCCGCAAAGACACGATCCGCGAATACCACGTCGCACTGCACCATCTGGTGGGTGCTGAGGCCGGGGAGCAGGACTTTGTCGGCCCCCATGCTGGGGGTTTCCGGGCCCATGAGGACCTATTCCAGCTCACGCTCGGTGGGGCGCCCTACCAGCCAGACCACGTTCGTCGGGTCGCCCAGCCGGTACGTGGCTTGGAACCCGGCCAGCGCGCCCTTCAGGCCCAGGTCCTTGGAGAGCCACCCTCCCCCGCGGGGGCCTTGGGCTTTGTTGAGGTCGCCCGCCACGATCTTGACACTGGCCCTTGCCCCGTGTAGGAAGGCACAGGTGTCGCTGATGACGGCCCTCCGTCGGGCCGCTGGCAGGGACGGCGGTCAGTGCATGATGACTGCTGCCAGCACCGCGCCCCGGGCTGGCTCGATGCACACCCCGAGGTTGTGCTCTTGGGCGTGCTCGCGGACTTGGGACCCGTTTAGGAGGCGGGCGTGCACCAGGGTGACCAGCCCCCCCCCCCCCCCCGGGAAGAGGGGCCCCACGCACACGTGGAACGGCAGGCCGTCAAGCCACGCGGCGGCGAACTGCGTACCCGCCTCCTGCAGGTGGGCGATGTCGGGCCCCGCACAGGCCAGGATTGCGATGAGGCGCGGGACCTTCCGGGGGTCCGACCCGCGGCCGTCGCAATTGGCCGTGACGACACGGAGGCGGCCCGTGTCAAGGGGGCTGCACTGCAGGTGCTCTAGGGGGTCGTGCGGCAGGAGGAGCGCGTACGAGGCATACTCCTCGGGGGGGCCTGGATACGGTTGTGGCGGTTCGCACCGGATACCGTGCAGCTGACCCACCGGTACCGCCTTGGGCTGGGCCAGATCCCCGAGCTCCACCACGGCCCGTGACGCCATCTCCACGGTGACCGGTGTGGCTGAGTCAAGGCGGATACACAACAAGCCCTGCTGCGGGGCCCGTGGGGGGGGGGAGGGCAGAGGCATCGCTCACCCCGGCAGCTCGGAGCCTCCCGGAGCTGGAGCATTGCAGCCCCACGGCGTACGAGGCCTGCGGGGGGCTCGGGGGCTCGTCCCCGGGTTGCAGGCGGCCGTGGTCCCCGGCGTCGTAGTACCACCCCGCCAGGATGTCGAGCAAGGGGCCCGAGTCAGCCGGGCGCCAGGCGCAGAGGACCACACTGGCGCCGACCAGCGGATAGGAGGGGGCACTGGCACTAAGCCTGTGCAGGGAGCGGCCCACCACCTGCACCCAGGGCTGGATGATGCCGAGCAGGGCATGGAGGATTGGGGGGGCAGGCTGAGCACTCCAATGGCCCGTAGGCGGGCCAGGGCGAGATGGCCAAACGCTTGGTACCAGTCGCGCCGCTGGTCCCCTACTGCGGGGAGATGCATTGCCTCCTGGGAGCCGCACGCGGGGCAGCCTCTCGGTTTGCTCGCTGCCGGGCGTTGGTACCACGCGCCATAGAGGAGGCACACGGGGTCGAGCCCCTCCGGGCCCAGCCCCCTCCAAGGAAGAAGGCGAAGGTGCAGCCACCCCCGCAGCAGCCCCCGATGGGGCGACAGCTGCCGGCCGTTGTGGCCATGTCGCCGCCGGCCGCGACATTCCCGCCGCCACCTACCCTCCCGCCCCAGGGCTCCCCCGAGGCATCGCCTTGGTCACCAGCACAGCAGCTCGCCCAGCACCCAACCATGCTCCCGACCGCGCCGGCGGTGTGGCCTGCCCAAGGAGCGGCAACCCACGCGCCGGGGGCGCCAGGCGGCCGGACGGGGAGGGATTTACTCCCCCTTCCACCTCCCCCAAGGGGTCCGCAGCCCGGGCCTGCTCAGGGCTCTGGTGAAGACCCTGCTGCCCGACCCTGCCCTACCCCAAGTGCGCGCTGTGGCGAGCGTCCTGAGCAATCTCTTCCGGGATGCCCCCCCGCACGCCTGCCAGTCCCGGGCGGGGGCTGGGCCTGCTCGGGCGGGGGGGAGAAGAGGGTGCCGTCGGCCCGGTGCGAGTGTAGCGTCACTGACACCAACCCCGCTGCCGTCATTACCGGCATCACGGCACGGGTCTTGTCCTTCGCGAAGCCCGCCACAGAGCCTTGAAGCAGGGGACGTACTCGTACCCCCGTTGGAGGCTGAGCAGTGGGACCTACTTGGCGGACCCTAGGTGGGCCCGCAGGGCGTCCGGGACCGCCGTGGTGGTCATGGTCTCCGGGCTGAGACCGGAGACCTCGATGGTGAGCTGGCGGTAGGCGGAGGAGCCCATGCGCGTCTCGGGGGGGGGGGGGGCTAGGCCGCGCATGCCGCCTGCCGGAGGGCCGTCGCGACCGGGACCTGGGGCTGGTGCGTCCATGGGGCCGGCTGGGGGGCTTGGGCTGGGGTAGCCGGCGGGGCCCACGGGGCCGGGGCCGGGCTTGTCGGCCAGGGCATAGGGAACGACGCCACGTGGGGTGTGTGGCCGGGCGGCTACTGGGGGGTACGCGGGGCAGTCGGTTGGGGCGCTACCGCCGTGGTTGATGCCCCCGGCACCCGCGCCGAGGCCTCCAGAGCCTGGGCTGGGCGAGGGGCTGCGGGGGGGGCCTTGTCGCTGCACCCGGCACGTGCTGGGTGGCCGCCCTGGCCCACACAGGCAGCGACAACATGCCCTCTTGGTCCTTGACCGCCGCCTCAATCGATAGAAGGTGTTCCGGGCGGGCCGCGGTCGCCACGGCCTCCGCCCGAGCCGTCCAGAGGGTGCCCCGGTCGGTGATCTACAGGAGGGCTGCGCAGATGTCGGGCGAGACATCGGCCGAGTAGGCGATGGCGGTAGCGACCGGTGCGAAGGGCGTAGCGTCCGGGAGGGCCGCTACGCTGCGGACTGCCACAAACGCTCGGCGCACCGCTGGCTGGTCTTGTCCGCCAGGGTGAAAAATTCACCGGCCTCAAGGTATAGGACCCAGTCGGTCAGTGCTGCGGCGACCGCTGTGCCCTCCACCCCCGAGCGTGCTGCGTTGGCGATGAGGACGTTCGCGACTTGGTCGCCCGTTTGAGCGGCACGGAGGGACGATAGGATGCCGAGGGCGGAGGAGAAGGCTGTCATGCGGAGGTACAGGCCGTCCTACACGGTGGACAGGCGAGCGGGAGCTATAACCCTGGACGCCTCGGCTGCTCGCTGCGTGGTACGTTGGACCACGGCGTGGCCCTCGTAGGGGGACCGGGCGTACGTGTGGGGGGCCGGTTGGGGGTGGGGGGATACAGCGGGGCCAGCTGGTGCGCCGCCAGGGAGTAGTGCGACACGGGCGATTGGCGGCTAGGAGCTGCGGGCGCTGGCGCTGCCCTGATGGGCAGCGCCTGGGGGCACTGGAGCGGCAGATGGGGGAGGGGCGGCGCAGGGTTCGGGCTGAGGCCCCCGCCCCACGGAGGGTGGGTCGGGCAGGCGGTGGATGCTGTCCGCGATAGCCGTTGCCTTCCGGACGGGGGCGAACAGCGCTCCCCGTAGATCAAGGCGGTGGGCCGTGATCTCGCGGCGGCTCGGCTGCCACCTGGGCGCCCGGGGCGGGCGCGGCCGCCTTGGCATCCTGGGGCGCTTGAGGTGGCTCGGCAGCCGTAATGGGCTGCAGGGGTGGCGCGGCGCCGGCTTGCGCCGTGGGGGGCGCCCCCGGTTGGGTTGGTTCTGGGAGCGCCGGGCTAGCTTTCACCAGGCGCAGGGAGCCGGAGATTAGGCGCGTCACGTGCGGCGCGGCCACGGGGCAGTCGACGGGGTATTCGTTGGCATCGGGGACCCCTGCCCAGACCGGCTAGTGGGAGCTCCGGGCAGCCCACGCGGCCGTCACGGCGATCCAGAGCCACAACAAGTGCAGGGCTACCCGGGGGGCCCGCGGGGCTGACAGTTTGGTTGAGGAGCCGCCGTAGGTGGTAGGGGTTGCGGTTCAGCTTGTCCCTGCACCGGTGCTCCGAGGTGCCCCACCAGATGCGGCCCAGACCCGACCTCGGGAATTGGGGCTCATGGTCGCTGCCCTTGGGGAGGATCTCTTGGCGATACGAGTCCACCACATACGGCACCGACATCCAGCGGATCTGGGGCCACCTTGTCGCCAACAGTGCCCGCTCGGCCCTGGTCACCTTGCACGTGAGGATGGAGAGCTGAATGCCCAGCGTGCGGGTCTCAAACCCAAGGGGTCTAAACAATAGGAACTGGGCGGGTTAGGTATGGGTGGGCACTCAAAAAGGTAAAAGACCCTATACACAACATAAGGTGGCATGTCCCAAAGGAACCCAGAGGAAAACAACTGTCCAGCATGTGAGCCAGAC
This sequence comes from Eutreptiella sp. 'Long Island Sound 2002', assembly GCA_964036045.1. Lineage (NCBI taxonomy): Eukaryota > Euglenozoa > Euglenophyceae > Eutreptiales > Eutreptiaceae > Eutreptiella > Eutreptiella sp. 'Long Island Sound 2002'. The sequence continues at coordinate 118,138,125 of OZ038382.1, forward strand.
CGTGAGGGGCACCTCCACGCCCTCGGTCGCCGTGGGCCAGTGCTGAACCGTGGCTAGGAGAGCCCCCTCCACAAGCGCCACACAGTCCGCGCAGCCCACTTGCTGCGGGTGAGCTTCGAGGTGGAGCCTCTGCTCGGCCACGGAAAGGGCGCAGAATTCTGGTACCTGTGACGCAGAGACCTAAGCCAGGTGCAGCGTCCTACACCCTGACGCCCCCGAGAATCCGGTCTCCCCCCGTTGTACACGGGGGGGGGGGGGGGGCAGTACGACCCGGCGGTTGCCGGTCGGCGCACGCCGGGGCGGGAGGTGGGACACTGGTGAGGTTATGCACCCCGGCCAAGGCCGCTCAGCGCATGCCGGGGCGGGAGGGAGGACACCTGCTAGGCGGCACAGCCCGGCCATGGCTGTTCTGCGCACGCTGGGGCCGGAGGGACGGAGGTTGGTAGGCAACATGCCCCTGTTGTTCACGTTGGGGCGGGAGGGCGGGCGTCGGACGGGCAGCACGATGGCAACGCCCCGGGTGATGCCATTGAGCGCTCGCCGGGGCGGGGTGGAAGTCTTCCGGCAGGCTATACGCCCCGGTCGTGACGGGTGCGCGCACGCCGGGGCGGGAGGGGGGACACTGGACAGGCAAGGTGCCCCGGCTGTGGCCGGTTCGCACACTGTGGGGCGGGGGAGGAGCTACCTGACGGTGGAGACGCCCTGGCCGATGCCACACGGCGCTCGCCGGGGCAGGGTGGAAGTCACCGGGCAGGCCGTACGCCCCGGTCGTGCCTGGTGCGTGCACGCTGGAGTGGGAGGGAGGACACTAGACAGGCAAGGTGCCGCGGTTGTGGCCGGTCTGCGCACACCGTGGCGGGAGGTAGGGCGCTGGATAGGCAGCGCGCCCCGGTCGTGGCCGGTTTGTGCACGCCGGGGCGGGGGAGGAGCTACCTGGGAGTGCAGACGCCCCGGCCGATGCCATATTGCGCCCGCTGGGGCGGGGTGGAAGTGATCGAGCAATTTGTACGCCCCGGTCGTGGGCACTTTGCGCACGCCGGGGAGGGAGGGGGGATTCCGGACAGGCAGACCGCCCCGGCCGTGGCTGTTCCGCGTACGGCGTGGCGGCAGGGAGGTCACTGGACAGGCAAGATGCCCCGGCTGTGCCCAGTCTTCGCACACCGGGGCGGGGGAGGAGCTACTTGGCGGTGGAGACGCACCGGCTCATGTCATTTTGTGCTCAACATGGCGGGGTGGTCACCAACGGGCAGGCAGGCCGCCCCCGTCGTGGCCGGTTCGCGCATGCCGGGGCGGGGGGAAGGGGCACCGCACCGGCTAAACGGCCTAGCCCTGGCCGGTCCATGCTGGCTGGGGCAGTGTTTGGCCTCCAGGCCTCAGGGTCACCCCAGCGGGCGGGGGAGAGAGCGGGCAGGTGCCCGCAGCCACTTGGGCCCCCGTGCGGGGCGGAGCTCAGTGCCTCGCCCCGTCGCCAGTCGCCTCGTCGGGGCATACCGCTAAATCGCCAGGGGTCAGGCTCCCCTCGCCCACGGCTCCGGGCTGGGTCCTCCAGTCTGTTGACCGTACTAACGCCTCGCTCCTTCGAGCCGCAGGTTGGACAACCCCCGGCTCGGCCTAGGTGGGCGGCCGCTGCTGCGCGGCACTGGGTGGCGGGGGGCGATAGTCCGCTGCTGCGCGGGCCCTCCGGTCTACGGCGTCGTGGGGCCCTACCCATCCAGCGGCCATCGCTGAGTCATCGCCTGCCGGGCCAACCTGTGCTGGCCCCTCCGCTCGCCGGGCTCTGGGCTGGGTCCTCCGGTCTTGGGGCCGTACTATCTCCCCGCTTCTGTGAGCCGTTGGGTGGGGACGCCCTCCGCACCGGGCGGCCCTTGTGATTGGCGCCCGCACGGGGTTGTGGTTTGTAGCGGCGCGGCCCACCAATTGAAGGGGGGGGGGGGGTCCTCGGGCCCCGCCCCGCGGGCGGCCGGAGCTGGGCCCTCCCCTGCAGCGCACCCCGCATCTAGCATCCCCCTGTGTATCGCCCTGGGCTGGGTTTTCCGGTCTGCCGACCGTACGAACGCCACGCCTCCGCGGGAACACCTACGGGGGGGTCCTGTGCTCCCTCCGGGTACCTTCAGCAGCAGCAGGCTTGGTAGGCAAGCAGTATCGGGGGCCATACACCCGGGGCAGCAGTAGCTGGGACTCAACGTGAGTCCTCTTAACCAGAACAACCCTAAATCCCGCCGGGGCTTAACTCCCGAACGGTACGGAATTTAGGGCCCCTTGGGCAGTTCAAGCCTGCGGGGTGCAGAGAGGCGTGACCACGAGTACTTACGTCTGGCCCGTCATACCCGGATAACTGGGCCCGCCTCACCGCGGCCGCTCGGGTCCGGCTCTGGGCAGGCGCACTGAGCTGGCCATGGGGCAGGCCATTTGCCCGTTAGCGTTAGTTATGGCGGTAGGCAATGTTCATTGCGTTATTTACTTATGTACACTTTACCCTGCAAACATGCCCTCTTCGGTGGTGCGCTCACCATTGAGGCTGCCTTTGGGGGGTTCGGGGCTATTACCTGTTCCTCCGGCCCTCCATGGTTGTTGGCCGGAGGTTTACATTATACGATACCGAGGTTCTTTCGTGATACCACTACATTACTTAATACATACACATCACACAGGGCTGGTGACACGCCGCGGGGCCGTTCCGCGGCTTCCTCACTGCTAACACTGTGGCGACCGGGTTGCGCAAGGTCGGTGTGGCCTCCAACCGCCGAGGTGGGGCCACGCCGCCCCTTCCGGGGGGGAGGGGGGGGTCCGCGTGCATGGATGCGCAGTGCACACTCATGGCTCACACCACACAAGCTGCCGGCTGCGGCCCTGGCCGCGCAGGGGCGGCGTACCCTCGAACCGCTGACCAGCTGGGCCACGCCGCCCGTTCAGGGGGGGGATCTCCTCGCACTACCGTGGGGCTCAACCACACTTCTTTCCACACCTGCCCCAAGCTGCGGCACGGCGGTGTGGCCTTCAACGGTCGACCGGTGGGGCCACGCCGCCTGTGCTGGGGAGGGGCACGGGGGGGTAGGTTGGGAGGGGGGAGGGGCAGTGCAGCGCGGGGTAGGCGCCATTGCCTCAGCGCAGTGAGCACCATAGCGTTGGGTTCTGGCCCTTACCCGTGCCGCGGCAGCGTGGTGGGCTAAGGCGGGGGGGGGGGGGGGGGGGGATGTGCTTGGGGTGGGCCGTCTTACCCGCCACTCATTGGCTGTCACGGGCGGCGCGCAGTAGTGGGCTAGCTGGGAGGCGCGTCGGCCTCGCCTATGTCGCCCCGGTTGCGCGCCCGGTACGGGGGGCCCGCCTCCATCTCCATCGTCAGGTGCTCGGTCTCGTGCGGCTGGACTATAGAGTAGCACACGGGCGAGGGCACGGGCAAGGGGGGGGACAGGGTGGGCCCTAGTTGTACATAACCGCCACCGGGGGTGGGCCGGCTTAACTTTCTTCAGGCCTGCAAAGCACAGGGCAGTGGTGGGGGGGGAGGGAGGTGGGGCGGGCGCGTGGTTGGGGGGGGGGGGCTGCTTTCGGTGGCGTGGCCACCTGGGGGGGGGGGTTGGAGGGGGGCGGCAAAAGGCCCGCCCCCCTCGTTACTCGTATTTACTCGTCCCCAACGGGGGTCCAGCCCACGGAGTGCACCCTCGCTTTGCAGTGACTGAGATTTGGGCCGACAGAGGGGTAATGGGGGGGTAAGGGGGGGGGGGTAGTGGGGGGGTAAGGGGGGGGTAGGGGGGGACGTAAAGATTTCATTTGATTTGTTTTGAGGGCCGATGTTGAGGCTCACAGGCCGCCTGTGGGTGCTCGATGGCTTTCCCGGCGACTCTACATATCGGCCGGCCATACATGCTATGCGCTCCCGGCCGCTCCTGCGGGCCGGGGGGGCGGCAGGCCCGTTGGGTTGGGTTGGGGGGGGGGGAGGGTGGGGGAGGAGGGTGGAGAGGGGGGAGGGGAGAGGGCCACGGTAGCCCCAGCGGACGGCCGCCCGGTGCTAGCACACTTGGGTCAGGGCGCGTGTAAAGTGACGTGCACCTTGCAGCGTTGCTGCCACGTCCCCACGAGTGTGCAGGTCGCAAGGCACGCCGGCGCGGTGGCGTCTTCCCTCGCGCGGGGGTACTGGTGCTGCGGGAGCGGCTTGGGTGACCCCAGGGCGGGCATCGGCGCGTTCCACACGGCGTACACCCACAGGATTGAGGCCGGCACCGCGCCGGCAGCCACATGCGGGTTGGGGGGCACGGTGAGGGACCTATCGCCCCGGGAGAGGCACCTGACGGTGCCGTGGGTGACACCCACGCAATGGCCCCCGGAGCCCTCCGCCTCGTCGTCTCACCCCTCGACTAGGAGCACAGGGTGCTGGGGGGCACTGGCCCAGGCTTGCGGGGTGGCGGCTCCGGTGCGGCGGACGCGGAGGGAACCCAGGTCCTAGGGGGGTGCCAGCAAGGGGGCGACCAGAGAGGGCTATGCGCCATCCCTGCAATGGAGGCGAGGGGGCTGCCACAGCAGGGCTGCCGCGCCATACCGCCAGGGCCTTGATACCCGTAGGCTTTGGGGAACGTGCTGCAAGGCTGACGGCACCCACCTGGGACATGCGCCCGTGGCCGTCCAGTTGAGGAAGCACCCCATGAGGATGTCCTTTAGGCTAAGGAGGCTCGGGGGGCTGCCCCTCGAGGGCGTGCAGCGCACAGGCGACGCTCGCGAGGGACCTTTCCGTGCGCGGGAGGTGCAGGGTTAGTGTGTCGCTTACGTGGGCGAGCCAGACGCGGAGGGCCGGTGCCAGGTCGCTCCGCGCCATCTAGCGGCGGCCGCTACTCCCAGGTGTTCACGCCGCTGCAGAAAATCGGCCGCGGCAGGCAACGGCCCATCCGGTATGGGGACGGCGGCACGAGGGAGCTATATAGAGGGTACGCGACGTGACGCCGTGTCATAGTGCTAAGGTGTAACCACCGCGCGGAGCGAGTGGGCGTCACCCTGCCTACCGGAGGGGGGGGGGGGGCGTGCAGGCATGACCGGGTCCATGACTTAGGTCGCGCCTTGCCCAAACATCTCTCCGGGGTGGTCGTGCCCATGTGCTCGGCGAAGGACTGCGTTGGGCCGGGCCCGCTGCGGCGCCCGCCGATGTCGGGCGGGGGGGGGGCCTTGTGGTGGTGGGGGCTTTCGGGAGCTGGTGGCTCCTTGCCCCACCGAACTAGGTGCCACCCGTGCCGTTGTGGCACCGTTCCCGAACCCTTGCCTCTACCCAAACCCTCCCCCCGTTTCCCCCCCCCCTCGCCTCTGCGGGTCGCTTTGTAAGTGCGGCTCACTTGGACTTGTGAAGTTGGGGCTCAGTTGGGGCTAAAACGGCTCATTTGCGGCCAGGTGGTGTTTTTCAAGGGGTTTGATGTGAAAAGTTGTGGTTTTCAGGGGTGGGTTGGGGTTTTGGAATGTCCCCAAAGGGATACCAATCCCTACTCCAAGAGGATTTGACCAGGGTTTTTTTTTTCGACGGCTAAGTTGACGAAGCACCCCGACTAAGCCGTCACTGAGCCGTCACTGAGCAGGCTCACTTAGCTCTCACTTAGCTCTCACTTAGCTCTCATTGAGCGCGCTAAATGGCTCACTGAGCGCTCAGTGAGAGCAAATTGGGGGCTCACTCAGGGCTCACTGAACATACACGGGCACAAATTTTCCATTATACGCACCTACTTGGTCCTTTGTTGCAATGCACGTTCCACAATTCTCCTCACCATGTTCTCTCTCGCCTTCCTCTCCCGCCGGGCACGTGACCAAGTCGTGCACCGTCGTTGGAACCCCCTTTGCTTGGTCACAGCCCTACTCTCCACTTGCGGAGGTTATCATTTAGTGTGTGGTTGTCCACCCCACACTGCAAGCCTGACCTATCGTTCAGCAAGCTGACCCCCCCACTATTCCTAAGCAGCCGTTTGAGTCGCACATGGCTGCCCTCCAATGCAAAGCAACCAAACTTTGCAATTGTCCCCCACCGTGCAACATACGCATACATGTGGTCAATCCACATGTGCGTCCACAAGGTCGTCCCCCATCCCAGGTCAAGGTGCCTTGACCCCATGGTCAGTTGGCGTTGCAGCAAGGCACGTTGCTCTGCACCACTCAGAAAGTCGTCCTTCCAGGCCACCTCGGCCATGGCCGCAAACGCCTCCCACCACTCCGTGCACACATCAACCCATGGCCTGCCAACCAATTGATGGCTCCCGGTCACCGGTGCAACCAGCTGCAACAGTGGGCCCCACAGCCGGGCCTTGACAAATTGCGCAGCAGCCCCCAACTCAATCCGCACTTGTCCTTTGGTATTTGCCTTGTCTGCCCCCCACTTTCCAGGCCGCACCGTGCGAGCCAGTTTCCGTACCCCGTTTAGAACCCCCGGCACCATCGTGGCCGCACTCTTCCTAGATATTCCTCCATGGGTCACGAGCACCCGCACAATTCCATTGACCCCCAATGGCAACACGAATGACTCCATGCGCACCAAACTCAAGAACACGGCGGTCCGCCGGGATGCCACGAAACACCCCCGTCAAACGTACATGGCCCTTGATTCCTTCCAGGGCAACCTCTTGTCCCCGGAACGTGCGCAAAACTGTTTCGCGCTTTGCGCCGCAGTAGTGGCACACCATGGCCCCGGGGCTCTTCTTGGTGAAGCCGTCCCCGCCGGCTAGCATGATGTGGGCCTTGCCATCGGCCCTGACGAAGAATAGGGGGCTGCGCGCCACCCCAGCCGCATGCGGCGGTTGCAGGGCCGTAGCAGCGCGGAGCTAAGTATCGGAGTCACACTCCGATTGCATGCTTTGCAGCGTGGCCCACATCTCGCTACCCTCGAACAGCCACCAGCTGGCAAGCTGTGTCAACCCAGGGGGACTGGGAGGGGACGCCCTTGTCACTGCCCAGGGTGGCCGAGGTGCAATCTTCACCCACATACTACACTGCCGCGGGGGCAACACCCATCGTCTCGGCAAGGCGCCACGCCTCCAGCTTGGCCGCCCAATTGGCAGCCCATGAGCCGTCGGCCCGCGTCAGGAGACTTGAGGCGCTGATCACAAGGACCCCTGCGGTGTCCGCCACAAGCACGCGCCATCCCAGGGTGTCGCCGTCGGGCGTGACCTCCTTCGCCCCATCTGCAGCCCCCCGTAGACTAGTACGGCCGCCCACCGATGTCAACGACAGCTGGCTGCGCCGCTGCTGCCGGAAGGACGTGCACCTCCAGGTGGGTTTGTGCCATGGTGTGGAGCAGGCGCTCCTCGTCCGGGCCATGTAGGCCCTTCCAGTGGTCTGGGTGGTGGAGGGCGCAGACGTTCTCGCGGACGAGCACGCTTCGTGAATCCATGGCCATGAGAAACCTTTGAACATCCCGAAGGCGCATCTGGCTGCACAAGTGGGGGGAAGCTGAAGCCTCCGCCGGCGACGGGCATCCACAGCAGGGCCCCGGGCACGTTCCGTGGCACCCTCGGCGCCTTGGTCAGGACCCTGTCCACTGCCCCCTGCGTGTGGCGAAGGCGCGTCGGGCACGGCCGCATGGCCTCGTAGACATAGTCCATGGCCGAGACCACGTACGCGAGGACAATGCAGAGGATGAGCACGGAGGCAGGGCGCAAAAGCCCCAAGGACATGCAGATGTGAGGGGTATGGGGTGCCAAAAACGTGCTGCGATAAGGGGGGGGCTGTCGGCCTCATCCTGTCTGGCTGCACCTCAGGAGCTGCGCATAGCAACAAAAGCTAGCGGAGGACTAGATTGCCGTCCCGCGCGACGACGAGGAGCCACTGGTAACGGACCTGCGACTGGCCATTAGAACAGCCCTGCAAGGCCCTGCCCGAGGGGCAACGGCGGGCGCGACAAAGAGGTCCCAAGAGGCGGTTGACATTACCATCCCACGGCGAGTGAAGACCCGGTAGATCAACCGGTACCTGGAGCTGGCATTCGGGAACACCTTCGAGCCATTGCCAGAACCAACGGAGGGCACCTGCAGTGTGGATGGAAGACGGTCGATGCGATGCGCAAGTGGGTGACCGTCCGAGGAGAGGAGATCAAGGCACACACGAAGACGAAGCGAGACGCCAACAGCAGCGGCAAAGGGGAGCCCGGCGACAACAACGGGGGCGGGTACAAGAGACGTGGAGGAGGAAAGAGTGCAGACAAAGACGGCAAAAGCGGCAAGGCAAAGAGGTGGTTCGTAGGTTGCTACGAATGTGGAGGCGACCATCGTTGGACAGCCCGCCACGCAATGGGCCCCATCGGCCACAAAGAGCGGTGTACCCGCTGTGGCAAGAAGGGACATATCGCGAAAGTGTGCACGGAGGCGGCAGCGGCGCGGGCAGCCTTCCTCCGGAAATAAGGCAAATTGTGGGACTTCGAGCAGAAACTACCGGAAGACGACGAAGGGCAACAGGACCGAGACCACAGTCGTGAGAAGCGAGGAGCAGGTGGCTACGACCGCAACCGTGACAGCAACCACCAACACAGAGAACACAGTAGGGAGAAGACAAACTGCGGAACCAAGCGATCACGGGGCCGCGCTAGAAGTGGGAGCCGAGACCAGAGCACAGACCGGGGCCGCCAGGAGAGCCGGGACAGGCGTAGGGACCTAAGCACAGACCGCCGCAAGAAACACAGTAGGAGCCGCAGCCGCTAGAAGAGCTGCGACCCGAAGAAGTCCAGGGGACGAGACAAGAGGAGCAGCCGAAGCAAGAGCCACAGCCGAGACCGGCGGTCCGTGACAGGGGACAACGAAGCGTGGAAAGGGAACCAGCCCCAGAGGATTCCCCCCGCACTTGCCCTCCAATCGCAAGGGCTTCCGCCACCACCCCAAGGCTGGCAGCGGCGGACTGGAGGGGAGGCGTGGAGGCTCGGGCCGCAGCAGATGCATCCAGGAGGCCCGCCACCTACGTGGAGCCAGATGCAGCACGGGCGCCAGTCGCAGCCGCCAGGGTCGCCGACAACGACGTCCCGGAGCCCGTCGAGCAGGGTGCCGCCTCGGTATGAAGACGTGGTACGACAGCACTGCCGAGAACACCTAACGAGCCGGGGGATGAGCACAATGAGCAGGGAAGTAGGGGATCGCGGGGCGGCGACCGCCGGAGCCGACCAAGCATGGCCGCACCCGTAAGGTTACAGCCAGAGTGGGCGCAGTATGCCCTGAGTCGGGAGTCAGGCCCATGAGGCCCACAGGTCCAGCCAGGCGGTGCGACGATTGGCCTAGACCTGAGGGGGCCGGTGACCCCCATCACGGCGAGCCTCGGGTGAGTGATATATCGCGCAACGCCGAGGGTCTTGCCGTGAGTGGGCACGCCCAGAGGAGCGACATGGGGATGGGCCGACGGAGCTCAGCCTTGGCCCCAATCAGCGATGTGTCCCGCCATTGGCAGGGCCGGGGTAACTCGGACAGCAAACACACGGAGCGAGCAGCTCCTAAGGCCGATGCAATAGTGCGTGCCAGGGAAGTGCAAAGGCCAAAAGTAGGGCCCGACCACAAGCGAGGGCGACGCGGAACACGGCGGAGCGCGGCCCGCAAGCAACGGACAGTCGGCAACCCACAAAACAGCCGGAAGCAACGGTGGCCTCCCTACGAAGGACCCCCAGGTGCCACCTGAGCGTGCGCGAGAGGCACCAAGGGAACCCGCGGAACGCCCGAGCACCGCGACCTAAGGAACACGCGCCGAGGCGCTCGGTCGGGGACGAGCCGAAGAGGCGGCACCCAAAGAGGCTGCCGCGGAAAGTAAGCCGGAAAGGCGCAAAACCGCAAGAGCAGACCAAGGCAAAGAAGCGTCCGCGTCAATGCAGTGACCAAGGCGATAGGGTGGGGAACGCCAGCCGGGAGCAGCGGAAAAAGCACCCTGCCAGCCAGCACAACAAGAAACACAAGAGGCGCAACGTGAGGCACGGCCGAGGGCCGTGCCGGACAAGCAGCGAGTGATGACAGAAAGAAACGATGCAGCGGGGGAAAGCAGGGCAAAACGCGAGGGAAAGTGACGGTGGGGGGGAAAAGGGTGAGCAAGGCGGTCCCAAGCCGTGAAGATGCCAGACGCGGTGCCGGAGCAGGCCGCAAATAGCCCTGTGCGCCCGGGGGCGGTGGCCCGTAGGGGCCGCAAAGAGGAAGGACAAAAGTACACAGGGACTCGGCAGCGTTGCTCAAAAAGTGAGGGGCACCGGGCAGAGACGGAGGGCCTTAGGGCGCGTGAAAAGACCCAAGACATGGAGTCAAACTCAAGTCCGGCCAGACAGGAAGCGCGAGCGGCCCCACCGGGAAGAAACTGATGTTCCGGCAAGGGACCAGAGACGGAGTGTAGTGAGAGCGGAGCGGGCAACGAGAGCCGGGTAGCCGCCCAGTGGCGCAAGATTAGACCCACAAGCAAGAGATGCCCGAGTACCACAGTGACGCGAGTACGGGGCAGGCGACGAACGGCATGCGGAGAACTGAGCACAAGGGACCAAAGGGCCGTTGCGCGGGGCGGCGCAGAGCGAAGGCGGCGGAGCCACCACGGCCCTCGTGCCGCGTGTAGCCGACGGAGATGGCGTTCCCACAATCCGGCAATCAGTAGAGCGGAGTCCGAGAGACTGGTGCCTAGGCACGTGACTAGCACTGCTATGCGAGGGTAGACACCATGACGAGGGAGGCCGGCACGAGGGCAGCTGGCGAGACAGCCCGGGGTGGAATCCACCGTCGTGTCCAAGGTACACATGGCGCTGCGTTGGGGAGACAATGTGCCGGCACGGCTGGGCGACCTCCTGCCCGGATGGCACCCCGTGCGGACGCCAACGTCCTGGCAAACGGGGGGCCTCCCGACACGCGGCCCGATAACCACGCAGCGATGGGCCGACAAGCTCCCCAATGAAGTGGAAAAGGCACTGGTGTACACGATCGACCTGCAGCCTTGGGAGCTCCGACATGGCTCCAAATGGCAAGTCTAGCGGGACGGAGTATCACCGCCTTGGGAGGGCGCCCTGAAGAGACTCATGGACAGCCCCGCGGCGGCGCCGGTGGTGGTCCGTGAGCTACGGCATGAACTGTACGGCGATGACGTGGAGGGCCTGGTGAGCGTGCTCCCGCTGCGCGGGTTAATAGTACTCCATGCTGAAAGTATTGAAGTGCAGCTCCCGGGAGCAACAGCAATGACCATCACAAACCACGTTACCGCGAGGGTGCCGGCAGCGACGGCGGTCAAGTGGAGAGGGCACGTGGAGACGCGGGTGAGGACCCTTCTCGTCATGACGGCAGGACAAGGGCGCACATGGGGAGACGCAGCCGAAGGGCCGGTCCCCGCAGATGGGGACAGCTCGGACGTGGGCCTGCCAGCTAACGACCACAGCGAGTCGGATGGCAGCGCCGGTGATGCCTCCTCAAACCGAGGCTGGAGCAGTGACAGTGACCAAGGGCGTGAAAACACGGATGAGAACCCGACTACCTTCGCGTTGCGGGTCGCAACATTGAAGGTGCGCCGCTATTAGCGGAAGAAGACGGCAGTACTGGCAACCGCCCTCAGACATGGAGTGGATGTGCTGGCGCTCACAGAACCCGGATCTCGAGCCCACGGCAGAGTGGAGGGTGAAGACTACGACCTATGGGAGTCGGGGGCGAACAGAGCAGAGGGGGAAACCCTTCTCGTCCACACGGGTAGCCAGATCTTGCTGGGGCCCGAAGTTGTGCCGAGGATGTGTTCGTCGTGATGAGGAGTTACCGCGAGAAGGACGTGATCCGAGTCAGGGTGGTGTACGCCACCCCTGACAGGCCAGACAGGGAGGCCCTTCAACAAAGACGCACTGCGGCGCCCGGCGTATCAGTACAGGGTGAGAATGTGGGGATACACGGCATACACCACCGGGTGGACGTGGATGTGGGGGGGAATAGGAGCGCACACCCAAGAGAGATCCATGATTGACTTCATCCTGGCCCCGAGCGACATGCAAGTAGCCCAAGTACAGGTCCTCGGGCCCATCCCGGTGCGGACGGACCGCTGCATGGTCCTGGCGGAAGTGTAGATCAAAGGCACATACCGAATGGCCCTGATGGGAGCCCAGCCGCGGCCGGCCCAAACGCGACACCAGGGTGTCAGCGCGCAGCAATGGGAATCGTTCCGGGAAGAGCATGACCATGGGGCACATCGGTACAAGCCACAACTATGGGTATAAAGTCTGAAGTCTGAAGTCTGATTTGGCATGTCGTGTCGCATACCCACGTTAGAGCACATCCAAGTAAAAGTCTGATAAAAGTGCAACCCCCCCCCCCCCCCCCCCACACACACAACAACTTGAGTTCAAGAAAGTGGTGATAATAGTGCAGACCAGGCCGGGGAATGCCCAACCCTTCGCAGTGCACGCGTGTGCCCCCCCCTTTCCTACTTACACGCCGTGCCACACCCTCCGCACGCCGTGTCTCTGGGTCTCTGCATCCTGCCCCCGTTGCCTACGCCCGTACAAGAGCCACGAGGCACCGGCCCAGAGGTGTGCGGACGATGGGCAAAGTGCTCCTGACTCGCTGGACATGCAGGCACCCTCCCGTTCCAGAGACACACAGCAACTTCACAGGAAAACGGTGATAAAAGTGCAGTACCCCCGCCCCCCACAAACACACAGGAACTTCACCTCAGGAAAATGGTGGGTTAGGGAAAATAGGTTGGAATGGAAAATATGGAGAAGGGAACACTAGGAAAAGTCTGATACAAGGGTCCCCCCCCAAAATAAACACACACAACCGTTCAGGTCAAGAAAATCAAGGGTTGGGTTGGGGAAAATATGGGGTTTGAAAATGTGGGAAAGGCAATTCTGGGAAAAATGTCGCAAAAGTGCCCCCCCCCCCCAAAAAAAAAACACCCAAACCTCTTGAAAAATGGGGGGTTGGGGAAAATTTGGGAAAGGGAAAACCAAGGGAAACGGGAAACCGTTGGAGCACAACATCGGACAGAAAATGAAAAATACAATTCATGCTGATGGTTGCCAATGTATGAATGGACGTGCACAGAAGGGGAACATGGGTACCATGGGGATTGGCACAGCAAGCATGCAAAAGCACAATACCACTGCAACCCCAACGGTGTCATTCATCAATGAGTCCATCCATGTCATACACCGGCACCTGGGAACATGATTGTTAGCTGCATCCCGGGTGAATGAAGGTGCCGGAGGGCTCAGGGCCGGCTAGGCCCGGGGTGCAGCCTTGCGGGGATGCGACCTGGATGTTGGTTCTGGTGACCGAGGGGAGCCCATGGGAGGAGAGGGCAGCGAGAACACTGGACAAGTCCATGCTCATATGACCCAGAGAAAAATCCCAGTCTATGTAGAAAATTAAGGCGGATGAACAAAATGCAAATGCAAAAACACACGCGGACTCGACGGCTTTCTCACTACGTTCACAGCGATGGGCTAGACTGCGACTGGGATCATCATAGGTTGAAGCATAACGCAACACAAGGGTGCAATACATGTAATTGTGTCTCAGCTTCTGAAATACAGACCAATCCAACCCTTTTTGAGGCTCAACGCTCCTCAGCATAGGCACAGAGGGTTCAAAAAGCGATTACATATAGCTTCATGTCCCATCCATGGATGAGATCCCCATCGGTCAGATCATAGTTGCCCCGAACTTCAATCTTCAATCTGAGCAACCCATTCTGTTATGAGCACAATGTTGCCATTCTTGTCCTCCTTCTGCCGCTGTTCCCTTTCAAACCACAGCCACCTCGCGGCACCTTGCGCCCATGCCCACTTCCGGGCAGCGGCACACTCATGGACAGTGTGCACCAGGGATGCCTTCTCGACTAATGCATCGCGATCGACCCAACAGGTGGTGAATCCCTCTGTTGGGTCCGTATCGATGGCGTAGTCCACGTGGGCAAGGGTTTCAGCAAAGGTACGGGCCTTGTCTTTGGCTTGCGGAGGCCTTGGCCTGTGCCTTGTGGAGGGGCTTGGCCTGTGCCTTGTGGAGGGGCTTGGCCTTTGCCTTGCTGACAACCTTGGCCTTTGCCCTGCTGAGGGCCATGGCCTTTGCCTTGCTGAGGGCCATGGCCTTTGCCTTGCTGAGGGCCTTGGCCTTTGCCTTGCTGCCGGCCTTGGCCTTTGCCTTGCTAATGGCCATAGCCTTTGCCTTGCTGAGGGCCTTGGGCTTTGCCTTGCTGAGGGCCTTGGCCTTTGCCTTTGCCTTTGGTGTTGGGCATGTTGTCCAGGTCGGGGCGCTGTGGCCGGGGACCGAGGGCAAACTCCTGCGGCTCAGCGGCCTGCAGTAGGTGGGTTGGGGGTTGAAAGACGACCCTGGTGGGGGCGCTATGGCCGGGGACCGAGGGCGAACTCATGCGGCTCGGCGGCCCGCAGTAGGTGGGTACGGAGAGGAACGACGATCCTGGTCGGCGCGCTGTGGCCGGGGACCAAGGGCGAACTCGTGCGGCTCGGCGGCCCGCAGCAGGTGGGTTGGGGGATAGAGGACGACCCTGGTCGTGGCGCTTTCGCCGGGGACCAAGTCTCCGAACTCCTGCGGCTCGGCGGCCCGCAGTAGGTGAGAGATGAATGTGTGGGTGTTGGGGCAGGCCCAACTCAAATGTCTGGGTCAGATATGCGACGGTCTAGACCCAAGACGCACTTTCTCGCCTCAAGGGGGAGGTGGAAAATAAAAGAGTGCCCTATGTGTAAGAGACGCTCGGTGCACACTTGCCGAAGAGCTGTAAATTGGAACGTCTCACCGAAGTTTGGAGTCGCTGAGGGGGGGCTTGCGCAGGGAGCAATGACCCAAATTGCGGCCTCTCCGGTGGGGGGGCGGACTGAGACGCTCGCCGCTGGAGCAATGAACTGTACTGCGGGGTGGGGCATGACCGCTTTGGGGCGGAAGCCGGTGGGAGGTGTGAGGAACGGTAGTGCCTGCTATACTGGGTCAGTGTCACATGATCACTTGCTGGGGGGGACAGTGGCCGACGAGGCACAGGTTGTGGGGCCGGCTTGGGTATAAGGGGGCGTTTTGGGGGAGCACACAGGATTTCAAGCACCATTGCTGCATGCTCCTCGTGCCTGCTGAGGAAATGCGAACGACTAATTCGCATGCCCTCCTGCCACACCCGCAGGGCGTTTTTCTTGGGCTGCTGAACCGCAAACCGGTACATCGCTCGGCAGTTCAGCACCCCGTCTACGAAATACTCAACCCCACCCCCGTGAATCTCCCGGATGAGCTGCACTGTTTTGGCACCGTAGGGCCCGTGAACAGTGGGTTCGGTGGGGGTGGCGGGGTCCTTGGGTATGTACTTGGGGGGTTGTTGGGGGGATGGCGGTGGCACGGCAGTGCACATCAGGGCCTCCTCCACGGCTTCCAGGGCTACCTAGTATGGAGTTGAGGTAACGTGGGGTCTGCGCGGAGGACTTACTGGCGCTGGAGAGGGGAGCGGCGTCAGCAATGGAGGCTAGGGCGAGGCCAGTTCGCTGAGACACTTCTCAGCGTCAGAGTCCCACGGTGGCGATTGGGATTGGTCTCCAAACCGCAGGACCTCCGGTAGATCCCCCTAGGCGCATTCCGGGAACGAAGGGCTGGAGGGTACGGAAGAGGCCAGGCTAAGGGGGCTAGACAACATGGCAAATTACGGCCCGCAGTGGGTGGGGGATGAACGCGTGGGTGTTGGGGCAGGCCCAACTCAAATGTCTGCGTCAAAAACGCAACGGTCTAGACCCAAGACGCACTTCCTCGCCTCAAGGGGGAGGTTGAAACAAAAGACTGCCCTATGTGTACGAGAGGCTCGGTGCACACTGGTCTCCTATGCAATACACTCATTTCCCTTTGTGTCAAGACAAACATGCACAACAGAGAAGAGATAAGCACCGAAGGGACATAGGTACAAGGAGAATGTGACACATAGCAAAAACTACAACTTGGAGGTTGTAGTGGGCAAACCAAGGCCGTCAAGTGAAGAGGAGCATGGAAGATTGGCCAGGGGGAGGTTGAACCTAGGAGCACTAAATGAATGCGCCATGCCATTGTCAAAGGGGGGGGGGCAAACTCTTGGATGCAGTCGCAGAATGGGGAGGGAGGGGGGGCGTTTTCCAATTAGTTTCCCATTGCGTGAAGACGGACGGGGACGGCAACATGAAAGCAAAACACACATGGCACCATACACCAGAGTGCGTTCAATTGTGAAGCAAAGGTGACACATAGCAGAGCCCCTTCTCAGGTGTATTGTTTTTGGATATGAAGGTCGGATACACCCTGTGGGGGAGCCCTTAGGAACACCCGGTGGGTGCACGTGGAATTTTGGGGCTGCCACTCTAGGGCACAGAAAGGCCGCAGTGGAGAGTGGACTTGTTTGCTTGTTGATGGCATGGCACGCCGGTGGACCGTGGACCAGGCCTTCTCAGCGCGCACAAAGGCAGAACGACTGCATGCTGTCTTGTGCATCCATGTGTTGAAGAATCCACAAGGGGCGATTCCCAATGCACAAAACAGTGCATTTCTCAACCACTCTCCCGACATGAAACAGGGCCTAACAAAAAGGTCCCTGGAGGGGTTTGTGGCACACCCCAAACCCAACATCGGCAGACCAGCCCCACCGGGTACTGAAATCAATGAGATCATCACTGAAGGGGTTGAACACAAGACAAAATGCAAACAATGGCAAATGGGAGGGTACTTACGCGGTACACATCGCCTGCAGTCACAACGTCATAGGTGCGATTGCAGGCGGGTCCTGTCACCTCAAGGGACAGCATCATGACCATTGCAATTGGTATCAATTAAATTCGGATCCACAAATAAAATGGTCATGGTAAGCCAAAGAACCTCAAACAACGCAGACCCACATATTTTCTTTGAACACACCTTGTGACGCATTGCATTGAAAGAGTCAAGGCACGCTTTTCCATACGATTACGCACGGGGAGGGGTGGGGGGTGTTTTCCCTACACTATGGATTTCTTTGGATGATTTTCCATACTTCGTGGAGAAATAGTACAAGGCACAACACGGCAAGACAGAGCACGAAGAGGACAAAGGGTTTTTTATGGTCGTCACTAGATCCTGTGAATAAACAACAAAGCGTGAGCGCAGCGAAGTGCAGGTAAGAGGGTCGGGTTAAAAAAAGCAAATCAAATTCAAATTCACTGCAAAGCCCCTTCTCTGATGTATGTTGCTTGCACACGACATTCGCAAACAAGGGTTTTCAAAATGCTTGCTGGCCAATGGAGGACATGGTGCGCATTCGGTCGGACATGGTAGACTGACTGCTGGTGGCAGCAGTGCAGCGGATGTCCCTTTCCTCGGCCGCGAAGTTTTTTCCATTTTCAAAGGCTCGGTCCGCACAAAATAGGTTCTAAGAAAAAGGTCCCTGCAAGGTGCCGCACAAAGACCCACGCGTGACGGACCATTGTGTCGTGCTGGACAATCCACAGCCCCACAACCCACATCCCATGAAACTTGGTGTGGGCTACGTAGAGGCCTAGGCAGCACATGTCAACTCTCATGCATCGTCATTGAAAAAACTCGCAGTCAACAAATTGTAATTGTTGTTGCAGAAGCAAACATGTCGAAACCCCTTCTCGGTTGTTGTCAGCGTATTCATCGCTGAAGGGGTCTATGGTCGTAGGCGCCAGGGCCTAGACCACACACAACCAAAACACCTCAAGGATGTTCCGCATAATCAAATTGTGGGCACATTCTGATCGGATTCAAAAACAAACATGTCAAAACCCCTCTCAGCTGTAGTCAGCATGTTCATCACTGAAGGGGTATATGGTCGTAGGCGCCAGGGCCTAGACCACAAACAACCAAAACACCTCCACGGTGTTCTGCATGATCAATTTGAAACAGCAACAGAAACATTTATACTGCAGCTACTAAGAGGGGAGGGGGGTTCCATTTCCCAGCTTTCCCCGTTCTTGGCTGTATGCCCACAATTTACCGTTCTTAGACTGCAGGTACTGAGTGACGGGGGGGGGGGGGTCCATGTTTTCCAAGTCATAAGTTTCGCAGTTTCCCATTTTCCATAACAAACTGTGATATAGGGGGAGGGCATGTAAACGTGTCAGGGAGCAAAAGTGTGCTCTGCTCTCAAGGGGGGGGGACCCAACATCGGGGGGGGGGGGGGCAACATCGGGGGGGGGGGGGGTTGAGGGTGATGGTCCCCAAAAGGCTGAAGTCTGAGGTCCGACAGCCCATTTGGTGACTATACCCATAGCTGACAAGCCAGACCTGATGCTACCGGTCCAGGCATGGTCCGAAGCGACCATGGTTATTCTAGTGAGGAAAGTGGGATCCTGCTGCACAGCGGCACAAGTATAAGCGCAGGAGTGGGGCTTGCTGATGGCGCGCAAGCGGAGATGGCAGGCGCGGGAAGGAGGCCGGGAGCAGCAAAACGTGTTCCTAGATAGGAGGCCACAGGACCTCCCGTCCGCCCGCGGGATGGTACGGCGGGGACACGGCAATGTCTTCGCCCCCAACACAACAATCAACGACGCGACAAGAGTCCCGGTGACGGGAGTGGCCATGATGGACGAATTTGACCGACATATGGAGAGGAAGCAAGGACGACCAGCAGCCGTGTTCCCCGACCAGAGGGCGGGGCACACCGACCCGGACTTCCCGATGGAAGCGTTGGTGAGGGCAGTACAGCGGCGAGAGCCACGAGCCCCAGGCAAGTCAAGCATTCTGACGGCGGCAATTAAACAGCTCACGACGCTGTCCTTGTGGACCCTAAGAGAGGCAAAGAGCAGGACAGGGCCTCCAGGGTATATCGAGCCTGTGCTCAGTTTTTTACTGCATGTGCCCATCCACAAACGCCCATTGGCATGGACAGAAGGAGACATGTGCCCCATAGCAATGAAGGAAGAAATAGCAAAGCTGGTGGAGATCATGATCATAGCCCATACGGAGCAGCACATCAGCGATAGGCAGTGGGCATACCAGAACGGGAGGTCGGCGGGGGATGTGGCCCGCATGCTGACAATGCTGCTCAACCACACACGAGAGCTGGGTAGCAGCGTGGTTTTGTACAAGCGAGACCGCAACAACACGTACAACACAGTAGACTTGGAAAGAGTAGCGCACCTCGTGCAGGAGGCAGGGGTGGAACCGCCCAAAGCGCGGTGGTATCAGCGTTACGTCCAGTGCGCCAAGATAGACTCAATGACAGCAGCAGGCACCACCAGAGCCTGGCGGTTCCGAGTGGGAGTCTTCCAGGGGTCGCCCCTGGGGCCGGGGGTATACCTGTACCAAGAGGTACAGTACATGGAGGCAATGGGGCCGGGGCACACCGGCATCCTGAGTGTGTGGAACGACGGAGTGGAGCTGGCATTCGGCACAGAGCGGTACTCGGATGAAGCAGTAGTGCCGGCAGCGACAAAAGTAGCGCTAGTGGCGATGCTGAGCCAGCAAGACGCATTGGCACGGAAGTTCAGAGTACGACATGTCCCGTCTAAGGAGGAGTACTTGTACATCACGTGGAGCGGCCAAGCAGAAGCCATGAAGGCCATCCGGCACGCAGAATAAGGCAAAGTCCAAAGGCGGGACAGACACCGCGGCATCTGGCTGCTAGGCAGCTAGGTCCTCAACGAGGCAACCGGGACCGGGCTGAGACACCGGGTCCGGGGAGCAGTGTTGAACAGCATAAGCACCGCGTCTGGTTTGACAAGTCACAAGCGACCAAAGAGTCCGCTTTTGGCAAACTCCCTTATGACTTTATGATCCGTGGCACGGAGGCGGCGGCGGAACATCCCTTGCTGGAGCTGTGTCAGGTGGACCTTGGAACTAGCAAATGGTTGGAGAACTTTGATGAAGCAGTTTCCTGTACTGCTTTGCTTGGTTGGCCATAGGGTAACAAGAGCAGAATCCGTGCAGCTGGGCCAAGGTTCAAGTGAGCCACACCGCACGAGTCATCACCGGTGGTGCACAGATTACATCTGCTAAAAAAGATTTCAGTCTCTGCTAGAAACCCTACATTCTGAAGTAACTTGGGCACAAAGAATGTGGAACCACTTTGCGCCATGACGCGCCTTCTTCGGTCTTCCACCCTCTCTCACGTGGGGCATACCGTTCACACCTGTTTGCCCACCAGGACGGCGATATGGGAGCCTGACCGATGCCTTTTTCATCGCCACCCAATGAAGTAGCCGCAGGCAAAGAACCAGCTAGCAAGGGACGCATGCAGGTTTAACAGGGGGATGGGGCGCAAAAAACTTGTCAAGACACAAAAAGTATTTTTGAAGCGAATTTGAGGCTCCTTTCATGCTCAGCACTTGGCCCCGGCGCAGCCGCCATACAGCTTGCAGCACCACCATGTCAGCTATATGCTTCCCTAGCTCACTTTTTAAACTAGGCAGGTGCAAAACCGCCCGCTGCGCACACACGCGGCTAGACTTTCACCCCCTCGCAGCACAGCCGCATGCACACTACCCTGACGGTCATGCACCCGCTCTGCTCGCCTCCGAGCCCTCACCTTGACGTCGCTGTTTCGATTCTGGTCTAGCCAGACATGGTAATGGCAGGCGCAAAGATTGCCCTAGTCTGCAAGAAGAAATGCGACAACCTCACCACCGTTTCCCGCGGCTGCAAGTGAATAAGCAGCTCTACAATCACCGGCAGTGTGTGCGGATGATCACCCTGTGCATGGGCCTCAGAGTCGGGTGACACGCACGCAGCCGCGTAAGCATACCCCGAGACCCGCGACAAGTTTTTGATGGGGCGGTATGCCGCCACGGCAAGCGCAACTCAGCCCACATGCATCACGACCGGCTCCGGTGCGGAGCCTGCTACCGTGTCCAAACCCTATCGAGACCCTTGCTGAGTACCTCTCTCGAAAAGGACCCTAGATGGAGTGCAAGTGGCCCTCCCCCCCTCCCGTGCCACCTCCGCCGCCGCCTTTGCGTCTCCAAAGCGAGGACCACGATGGGACAATGATGTGTACACCCATGAGCGCATGCAGCACGGTTCCCCCTGCGCGCGCCGCAGGAGCTCGTCCTATCATGGAGGACAACAAGGGTGTCTAAAGGCCGTCCAGACCCCAAAGCAGGTCTGCTCTCCGCCCAGCGCAGTTCACCTCTGCCACCCCAAGGGGACTGCCTAAACCTGCCACCGGCAGTGGTGCCTACTTTCGAGCTTGGGCCGCACCCTAATGTTGAGAGGGGTGATGTGCGGATCAGGCTCTGGCAGGAATGCTGTGACAGAACTATGCTTCCGAAGACGCAATGCACAGCCCGAGATAACTGCCTCAACCGCACCAGAGTGGAGAAGAAGAGGACTAAGAAGCCGACGTACATGGAAGGAGGAAGCCACTCAGAGCCCTTGCTTCGAACCTGCAGAAGGAGGGCAATATGCGCCGTGTTAACATTTGTGGCCCTTGGATGAGAGATTCGCAGCTCGGTCGCGACTAAGAGCGCCCACCCCGCATAGACGTGACAGCACGAACAATGAGTCCCTTGTGGGGACAACGGACAACCAGGCTGCCATGTTGCGTAGCTGCGGAAGCCTCACCGCTCAAGATGACACCCACTCAGTGGGCCTTACATGAAAGGAACCAAACTGGTAGACGACCGTGTGGCGCCATTCCTCACTTGCCAGTGGCAAGCTGGTAGCTGCTTGGAGACACGTGATTGTGTGTGCAATGCCATAATTTTGAAACCATCCGCAATGTAGTAATTCAAAGAATACTTGCAGCGCCGGCAACACTTGCACCTTCTTTCATGGTGGCACCGTGGCTGCCAACTCTTCTTGGGCCCAAGGTGATTTCAAGGTTGAGGCCAGCTCACTTTCGGGTAACGGCGTTGAGGCAACTATTTAGCTTTTTTGTGCAAAATGCAGTCTCAGTTTCAAGATACCCTGAGCACTCATGGGTGCGTACACCTATGATTACGAGCGCACAAGGCATTAACCTTGCACTTCCGAGGCTGAGGATTGAGTCGTTGACATGGGGAGACTTCGAGGAAGAACTCCCCTTTTTGCGCCTCGAAACGCACAATTCAAATGAACAAACTCCTAAAAGTTTTTTACAGTCGGACATGGAAGAAAGATACGATATAATCTTCTTCCAAGACCTCTACAGGGGTCCGGACCTCCCCTTGACTAGGACGTCCAAGTCAGGAACTAGGCCCCAATGGTTTTCGTCCTACGCGCCGGGTAACGAAAACGGGGCAGCACTAGCAGTGGTAGGTACCTTACCTTCGTTTATGAGAATACTTCGCACCACTTGTATGAGTGTGTGTCGCAACAGCTTTGCTTCATATGCATGGAAAAGCACCAAGTCCGCTGGTTAGGGTGCATGTACCCATCGAGGATAGAGAGATCATTGAAGGAAAACTCAACAAAACTATCGTTACAGGCCTGAATCATAATATTGGGGACACATAAATGCTACCTTGTAGCGAATGGATACAACAGCAAAAATGCCAAATGAGCGGCACTGGCTTTCGTTCATGGTACCGCAAACCCATTTTTAACTGGACTTTCATCGGCAAAAGAACCCCACTACATCTGAGTATACCAGGTTCTGGCCTAAATTTCTCTCTTCTTCTACCAGAATAGATTTCATTCTCGGCATACAGGTGCGAATACACAGCCAATTCCGGCTTCGGTAAATTGGGTATGAATTTGCCAAGTCGGTAAAATGCTTTGAATTTAAAAGTCGCACACCGGTAAAGCATAACTCATTGTGGCGCCGCCATTGGCAGCATGGCCGCATGTGCAACTGCCGTTTGCGAGATTTCTTCAAACTCTTTGAGAGATGGAGGCTCATACCTTGTACAATAATTATTCATGATAAAAAGTAATCATCGATTGTTCGAGTTTCTATTCCGGTGCGATTTTTTTCATTAATGTCGCACTCGCAAATCGGACGGCATAGCACGTTGCAGCGATGCATGGTTGTTTCTTCTGATACTTTAAGGTTTTCACAAGCCTGAGCCTTGACCTCGCCAAGAATTCGGAGAAATCTATCGAACAAAAGTTCATAAAATTGCCGATGCAGCAAAGGCGGCTTAGACACGGTTTTTAGCAAATTCGCAAACCTAATTAGCCAGGAATTCGCAACTGCGAAGTTCGCGGCGAATTCGCAGCAAATTTGCGGTCCGAAGGAATTCGTTGCGAGTTTTCCAGATTCCAATTCAAATCGCTGTGAATCTACATGCCTGGTTGATTTTTGCCTCCTCGACTTTCGTGCATTCTGAAGGCTACTCTTTTCTAGACAGGGACATCCTGAATAAAGAAGTGGCCATCGACCACCATGCTCTGGTAGCGTGTGTTGAGTGTCCAAGGTTGTGAAGCCCCGGTTCTGCCTCCAAGAGGCCTCACAAGTTTAGGAGACTAAGTGAGGCGGAGAAAGAGAAGCGTCAGATAGCACTGGCAAAGGTGTGTGAATGGGTGGATGGCCTGTGTTACCTGCGGTAGCAAGGGACGGGGCAGAGGGCCGGGAAACCCCAGTACGCCGGCTGCAAAGCGCGACTGTTGGAAGAATTTATTATTAAGAAATTTTCATGAACAGCGAGACAACCGACAGAGCAGGACCGTACGTGCAGCATCGGGAGGGATTTTTGAACGCAAGGTTGTAGATTATTTTGTACAAGTGTTTGTCTGTTTGAACTCAGAACCGCGATAAGAGTGGGGATTACATTGAGCAGTGCCCGTGACGCCAGTATGCGAGGGTTGCTCGGAGGCAGTTTGTTTTTGCTTTTTTGAAACACAGTTTTTGGCAAGCACGGAAAACTAGAGAGTTCGGAAGCAACCAAAACGCGCCACAACGGGTGCACAAGGTAGTGAAGAAACAAGGGTCCAAGGGAGTCCAACCATGACTCCAAGAAAGATAGATCCTGTGGACATGGGTAGCTCTTAAGGTAGGCACCCTAGGGATATTGGCCAACCCAGCCAAAATGGTAGCAGTTTGGGTTTGGAGTGTACGACACCAAAACGACCCAGAACATATAAAGAAATCAGTCTACGACAACTGGTGGGGGGCTGTAGTGCCCCTAGACACGTGGGTACATAACACAACGGCCCAGCTACTGGGTGTGGTGTTGGGGCAGTATGTGGTAGAGTGCCTCCGGGACCTAGGGGCGCGGACCCTAGAGCAAGCGTACGACACACAAGCGGTAGCGGCGCTAGCGGAGAAACCGCCAGAGCAACAGAAGCATCCCCTGCGGGCGGCGCTGTACTGGTCGGTCGGTGAGGCCGCGGCAGCGCACTGGTGGGTGAAATCCCACCAAGAGGTCTAGGCACTCACAAGCCACAACGACGTCCGGAAGATGGGCAACATCCTGGCAGATGCGTAGGCCACACAGGCAGTCGACAGGAGTGCCAAAGGACAGCGACTGGCAGTGCCTCTGACATTGTCGGCGACGTACGGGGCACATCACACGGCACACTGGTCTGCGGACGTGGGATGGCGCATTCACGTACCGAGCAAATGGAGGCCACCGCGGGCCCTCCTTCCCCGAATGGAACAGCTCCTGCGTGAGTCCCCAGAGACAGGCATAGTGCTCGTGCCGCTACACCCGGGGACGTGACACCCACGTCTAGAGGCATGCCCTCGCTGCGAAAGGCACGAAGAGATCACAACGCGGTACCGATGCCCGTGCCAGAAGGCCAAATGGAGAAGAGCGCTGCAGGCGGGGAGTCCGCCATGGAGACTACATGGGGGGATGACCCTGCGCATCATCAGCGGAGTCACCCGTTCAAACACGTGTATGGCCGAGAAAGGAGAGGGCGGGCATGACTTGGCAGCATTCCTAGCAGACAATGTGCACGTGCTGGCGGCATTGCAGGTGGTGGAGTTTCGCCAGTGGGCCACCATAGTGCGGTTCTTCGCCCACGATAGGTGAGCCGGTCCATGGCCCACCGAGGCGGCGCTATCCTGCGAGTCCTAGCGGTTGGGTCGCCTTGGGGCTACGCACAGGCCCGGGGATCCTCGGCGGGGGGGTGTCCGGCCGCGGGCTGAGCCAACGGCCATCCCCCGCCCCCCACCCCCGATGCCCGGTCGCAATCGGGGGGGGAGGCTGGGGGGGAAGGGGGGGCGGCTAAATCAGGAGGTCCTCTTCGTCCTCGTCGACGTCCATCTTGAGGCCAAGGTCCCCGTCACCGGCTTGGGGCTCCGGACCTCCGCCTTCTTCCGGTTGCTCCGCCGGGTGCGTTGCCTCCACGGGAAAGAAGGCTTGCAAGGCCGCGAGGAGGCCGGGCGGCGCCGCGCCAGCCGGGAACGCCAGCACGGGCCCGTCCTCGAGCGGCGGGATGGTAAAGCCCTGGAGCAGCACCCGTCAGGTTGCGGCCGGGGCCAGGACCACCGCCGGGGCTGCCCCGTGCAGGGACGGCTGGGCGCCCACACTAAGGACCACGTCCGGGCAGGCCCTACGTTCCGCCGGGTCCAGCACCCAGAAGGGGACGGTGCGGCCCATCACCTCAAAGCGCCGCCTGGCAATCGCGCACGAGGATTCGCCCGTGGGGTAGAGTGGTAGGGTGCCCCCGTCAGCGAGGGGGCAGGACAGGCCTACCGGCCACTAGCTCCCGCCAACGCGCAGCAGGTGCGACCACGGGGCGGGTGGTGGAAGCGCCATCCAGTCTGCCACTCCCCGCAGGTACCCCACCATTAGGGCTGCGCGTTCGCGGGCAGGCAAGGGCTGTGGGGCCCCGGTCCACACCAACCCTGGCCACGTGATGACCACGTCCCATGCGGCGCTCTCTGATTGCACCACCACGTCCTCGTCCCGCGCTAGCCTCCAATGCGTGGGGCGGCTCGCTTTGTCATAGACGGTGGCCTCTCGGGAGTCGCACCAGCATATGGCATAAACCCGGCACCGCAGTAGGGCGCACGCGGCCCGGAAACCGGCCAAGGCCGCCGCGAGCACCACATGGCAGGAGCGGACCATGTGGTCCCCCCACCCGTTGCAGGGCTACGAGCAATACACACATTGCAACGCCGCGTGCGCCGAGGTGTGGGTCGACGGCGCCATGCGCACCCAAGCTGCAAACCTGAGGCCCTCCGTCGGCACTCCCTGGTAGGCCAAAAGCTACGCCTAGGCGCGGCGGGGCTCTAGTGATCCGGGTCAGCGACAAGTGGTGGGGGGAGCCGTGCCCCTAGACACGTGGGTAGATAACACAACGGCCCAGCTACTGGGTGTGGTGTTGGGGCAATATGTGGTAGAGTGCCTCCGGGACCTAGGGGCGCGGACCATAGAGCAAGCGTACAACACACAAGCGGCAGCGGCGCTAGCGGAGAAACCACCGAAGCAACAGAAGCATCCCCTGCGGGCGGCGCTGTACTGGTCGGTCGGTGAGGCCGCGGCAGCGCACTGGTGGGTGAAATCCCACCAAGAGGTCTCGGCACTCACAAGCCACAACGACGTCCGGAAGATGGGCAACATCCTGGCAGATGCGTAGGCCACACAGGCAGTCGACAGGAGTGCCAAAGGACAGCGACTGGCAGTGCCTCTGACATTGTCGGCAACGTACGGGGCACATCCCACGGCACAGTGGTCAGCGAACATGGAATGGCGCATTCACGTACCGAGCAAATGGAGGCCACCGCGGGCCCTCCATCCCCGAATGGAACAGCTCCTGGGTGAGTCCCCAAAGACAGGCATAGTGCTCGTGCCGCTACACCCGGGGACGTGACACCCACGTCTAGAGGCATGCCCTCGCTGCGAAAGGCACGAAGAGATCACAACGCGGTACCGATGCCCGTGCCAGAAGGCCAAATGGAGAAGAGCGCTGCAGGCGGGGAGTCCGCCATGGAGACTACATGGGGGGATGACCCTGCGCATCATCAGCGGAGTCACCCGTTCAAACACGTGTATGGCCGAGAAAGGAGAGGGCGGGCAGGACTGGGCAGCATTCCTAGCAGACAATGTGCACGTGCTGGCGGCATTGCAGGTGGTGGAGTTCCGCTAGTGGGCCACCATAGTGCGGTTCTTCGCCCACGATAGGTGAGCCGGTCCATGACCAAGCAAGAACGCGAGACGGGCAGTGCGGAGGACCAGTAGTCCAGGTACACGGCACGCAGCGTGGGCAGGCACAAAGACGATGCGCGGGGACGAGCGCCACAAGTACTGGCGGTGCACTCCGCATTCCCATGCCTTAGGTCGGGCGTGCACAAACAGACTTGGCGCATGAGACCATGGGCTGGTTGCTAGCCAAAACCAAAACCAAAACCAACCCCCACCCCACCATGGCGCCCACGCCTGTGCGAGATCTAAGAGGGTACATTTGCCCGGTGTGTGCCTGGCGTGCGTGCCCGGCGGTCCTGGCATCCAAATGAATGTTCCTGCCACAAATGACAATGCTTTACCCCCAAACATCACTCCCTCCTCTAGCCCAGGAACCTTAAGGACAAGCACATTGTATGACCGTTGGCGATCAATTAAATTCCCATTTTTTCGCCAAGCAAATGGGACAATCATATGCACCCTGCCCTTGTAGGCCCCATCATGCATCCACCTCAAAATCAAAGAATCACCCTCTTGTGCGTGACAGACCACTCAAGTGGCCACATCAAAGATTGGGAGTCCTTAAGCCCAACGTGAGGGGCCACACCAAAGCGTGGGAAAACTTTGCCCGGCGCGTGCCTGGCCGCTAACGTACTCTCTTTGAGGTGATTTCATCAAAATTGGACATTTCGGAAGAACCCCTTGGTCTCCTGCCAATTGCAATCCCTCCAAATGAATACCATCCCCTTTACCCCAAGCAGAAGATATTCCGAATCAGATGCAACTGGTGTGTCCTTTTCGGAGTTCAAGGGCACTGGCCGCACACAGCTCCGCCGTGTTGTTCCTTTGGGGATGGGGAGAGGCAGGCCCAGCCTATGCCGAATTCTCATCTGCAGCGGAAAAAACTCCAAATCCCCCCGCCTGTTGACTATGCGTCTGCCACAGCGTTTTCGAAGAGTCATCAATATAAACAAATTTAATTTGGAGAGTGGGGGTTACAAAGCCCGCCCTGTTGCCAACGTTGCCCCTGGAACCAGCTGCTCCCTTCTAACGATTTTTTTTTCCTTTGCACTGGCTTGTGACCACATCTGAACCGGCTGTGAAAGTAGATTTCTCCTTTGCACAACGCATATGGCATACAGAAGCTGACCAGAGACATGAGGGGCATCCATAGCATTAATAGTTGTGCTTAAGTGCAAAACACCAAAGGGGGGGTTTTATGCACGTGCTAAGAAACAGAAAAAACATTTTGGACTCACATGAGCACGCAAAACAAATGCAGACTTGGGCATCTTGATTTGCTCATTTAGAAGGTCCGATGCTGGCCCCTCATGCCGCACTGCACTATATCTAATGCCCAATTATGTTGCACTGCATCATTTGGAACGAAGGTGCTAGGCTTCGAATCGAAATGGTTGCGATTCACTGACAAAAACAAGAAAAAGCCCCGAATTGTGCTACAAATTGCTTTCTCCCTTTTCCCTGCTCGCATTTTACATTGCTTGACAATGGCATCGCTGCTCTGGAGCGATGAATGTGCACCGCACGCACTGCTTTTGGCATCCTCAGGCATCCTCAGTGGATGTGGCAAATGATGGAGCACACAGGCAAGAGGCCTGAAGTGCTGCACACAGGAACAGAAGCGGACCTCCACTGTCCTCAGGTCGTTGTTCCTGATCTTTCCCAAAGGAATGCGGGCAGTGATCTCGTTCTGCACCTGTTTCAGCATGGACCCCTTGAGGCGGGGATACCCGGCATTTTGGTGGGCAGTGTCCACCTTTTTCACAAGCAGGTCACGCAGCTGCTGCTGACGACCCGAAGAGACAGTGCGGTTCATGGGGTGTGCCGAAGACCAAAGGTACAGCAGTGGCCCAATTGCGCACCTTCGTCCGCACCTTCAGAGCCAAGCAAAACAGTGAGATTGAGGGCTATCTTAGATTGAGGGCTATCTTCCAGCAAAACCCGTGCATCCCAAGCTCCATTCGCCTCGGAGATATGCCCCCCTCCTCCATGATTTCTACCATACAGCCATGTTCCCCTGTGCTGCACACACCACTGCACATGCCCCGGCAAAGCTGTATTCCCATTTGTGCTTCTCATGGTGCCACGCTGTTTGTTGAACAGTAAATAATGCACTGCTCTCACCCAACTGCCGCCCATGGGACAAAAATCCTTGCCGTCAGCGTTGATATCCCGATGTGTGACAAGAGCCAGATCATTCTTGGTGTTCTGAATGCGGGCGCTCCAATTAAAAAGTTTGGTGCATGACGGCTTCACACCAGCGTGGCATGCAAACATGCACCACACCAACAATTGTAGCAAAGCAGAATAAGGCGCAGAGCACACAAACACCGCATGAACAATGTACACTGCGGGGGATGGAAAATCACCTTCCCCAATTCTCACCAGGGATTGGCTGTCAGACAGTGGTATGTGCGGAAATTGGCAGGATATTAACGGCCCTCAGGAAATGTGGGCTTCTGAAAACCCCATCTTAAATTCGAGACCACCATGCCCAACCCCCGTGTTTGCGGCTGCATTGTTCTTGCACAGCGACTTCAATTGAAAAGTAGTCAAAATATGGGACAAACACACAGCGCACCACGGATTGTGCACCACCACCGAGCAATGCAGGCACAATTGTTGATGGAGGGGTTTTGTTCGGATGACTGACCGTGTAATCAGCGATAAACGGTACCTAACAAGTCATAATTGTGCAGTGCAGCTCGACCTGCGAGGTTGTGTAGAAGAGAACATGGCAGTGATGACCCGCTGCAGACATACTGCCCGCAAAAAATTCAACCCGTCGGTGGGACACTGATAGATGCTGCACAGTAGTAGCGCATGACTCTCTGTCTCCCTCGTTCTGTCTGTTCCGACACTGCCCTCACTTCTTAAACTGCAGCGTCATGTATCGACCAGTCCGATTCAGGGCAACAAACTAAGTCATCTCGTGAGGCGAACGAAAATTTTGTAAACTCACAACCGCGTGTCAGAAAATCGTTGATCAACAATTTGTGCAAAAAGCCTTGACACAAGGGGCACCGGCAGTCCTTTTTTTCAGGGCTAGGGGCATGGAATTCCTCGTTGACACAAGTCGGATGACGTGTTGTCTGTTTCAATCCGACATCTTCGTGGATACAGAAAGATTGCTGGTTCGGTTTGCCAGATTCTGTAATTCATACCACACCTTGCAGATGTGTCTCCATTGATGCCTCGAGAGGTTCTGCACGGACGTTTTTTCATTACCTTCAGAAATACTGGCGCCGCAAAATCTGTTGAAATCCCCACATTACCTGGGGGCTCTGCAAGGACGTGTACCAACTCCCAGGGACTCTGAGACAGTGGCAACTCAGCTTGGGCTTGGGTGTGCGTATCTGCCAGGGGCCTTGGTTGCTTATTGCTTTGTAGGGGGGCTGGGCTCGCTGCTTGTTGCTTCAGTTTTGCAGAATCCCGATTGCTGCACCACATTGCATTTCCCTGTCTTCCAGAGTCTTGGCGCCTTGGAGTAGGTGAGGAGTTTCGTGAACCCATGGGCACTGGTCTCTTGCATTCAACAGGCAAAAATGCCCAAATACTCTTCTTTACCATGGCACTTATGGGAGTTGGATTTTGTGCAAATTATCTTTGCGTGCCTCCAGATATCTCTTCGTGTCGGTTGTGATTATGCCAACATGGTGAGTTTTCGGGGGGTCGGTGCCATTGTTGCCTCATTTGTGCCCACTGAGTGTAGGGTTGGGTATGTGGGGTATATTCAGAAAGCCCTTGAAAAGGGCTATTTGGAACACCCAGGTCTGCATGCTGTACTGACAATATGTTTGAGATTTTCGTCTGTTTTGGACGGTGCCTGTGTTTCTTGCTGCCTCTTTTTGTCAACAGGCAGCTACCATGACCACACATCCATCAGCAGACCCCTGTTTCTGATCCCAGGACAAAAATAAAATGGTTGGATTTTGGTACGACCCTGACCCTGCGAACCTGCAGCCCCATCCCGGCTTTGTCTGGGTGAAATCAGGGTATATAGTGAGGCCATTGCATGGCGCAAGGTCCGGCTGACCAAGCAGTTAAATGTGGACCCCACAACCGACAGCCTGTGGGCCATGCTACTCAACACAGGGGGGGTGCCAGTCAAGGCCCGCAGGCTGCAGGATTGGGAAAAATTGAAGTTCCCATCCACAAGCAGGGGGATGTGTGCCCTTGTGGAAAGGGGCAACAATCACGACAATTGGGATTCGGAATAATCGGTGGTCCCTTGAGCATTGCTCCATCCCGTGCATTGTCCAATTTCCAGCTCTGTGCTGAAAAATATGACCACCTACTCCCCCCCCCCCTGTAACCCATACATTTCTGAAATGGCCTTTTCTCACAGATGTGTAAAAGTATCCCCCCCCCCGGGAACGACATTTTGGCGCAGTTGACCAAAAATTCAGAAAACCCAGGAAAAGTGCCAGAACCCACCGCATTGGCTCATAACGAATGGTCCCGAGAGATATGTGATGCACCACCTCCGTTGCCGCCCTCTGCGTGGGCGGGGTGCACAAAAGCAATAATTTTGGTCAAAGAGAGCACCAGGTTCAATGGCACGGAAATGAAAGCCATGGTGAGCATTCAGGGGGAGGGGGAAACAGCCACGCGTGGGAGGAGGAGGAGGAGGAGGAGATGCGGTCCCCCGGTAGGGCGCACCCGCGGCACATCCCCATGGTGCCCGCCGGCCCTCATCGGTCTGGCCGGCGACCGAGAGGGGGGTTCTGTCCCAACCCGTCCGGCTAAGCATCATGGCGGCGGCTCTCCTCTTCGTCTCCTCCCCTTGTCCCCTGGCCCGCACAACGTGCATGCTCTCCCGCCCTACACGTTGCTGGATCCCCCCAGGGGCACGGAATGGGGGGCGAGGCGGAGCGCCGGCTCCACTTCCGGCACGGTCCACCCCCCCCCCAAGGGAAGGGGGACGCAGTCTCACGGGTGTGGGCCCTTAGCCCGCCAGGTACTACCGACTGGGCGGCGTTTGGCCGGCAGGTCTCGGGGGCTTGGTCCGTGGCCTGGTCCCCCCCCCTCCCCCGGCGCACGGCACTTCTGCCGAAGGTGTCCGTGCGCGGAGCCATCCTCTACATCCCTCCGGCCACGCCCACGTGTCCCCCCAAAACCCCCACGGGGCGCCCCTATCCCTCCCCGGCCCAGGCAGGACCGGAGGGACTCGGGTGTATCCGCCGCTGTGTGGGGGTGGGTGGTGTGGTGTCCCCTCAAAACCCCCACGGGGCGTCCCTATCCCTCCCCGGCCCAGGCAGGACCGGAGGGACTCGGGTGGGTGGGTGGTGTGGTGTCCCCTCATAACCCCCACGGGGCGTCCCTATCCCTCCCCGGCCCAGGCAGGACCGGAGGGACTCGCGTGTATCCGCCGCTGTGTGGGGGTGGGTGGTGTGGTGTCCCCTCAAAACCCCCACGGGGCGTCCCTATCCCTCCCCGGCCCAGGCAGGACCGGAGGGACTCGGGTGTATCCGCCGCTGTGTGGGGGTGGGTGGTGTGGTGTCCCCTCATAACCCCCACGGGGCGTCCCTATCCCTCCCCGGCCCAGGCAGGACCGGAGGGACTCGGGTGTATCCGCCGCTGTGTGGGGGCGTCCCTCCGCGGCACAGGCTCAGGGGGGCCTCCCCTTAGTTCACCCCACTCGCTCCCTACATCCGACCTGTGACCGGGGGGCCTCCCCTTATTTCAAGGCAATTCATGGGGAGTCTGACTGCCGGAGCTGCAGGCAGGTGCCATTACCCTGGCGCAGTGAGCACCGTAACGGCAGGCGCCGGCCCTTTCCTCCGCCCCGGCGCCGTCTCCCCGTCACTCCACTGTCTCCCAGCTCCCGTGGGCCCGACCGGGCACCGCGGAGGCTTCGGTAGCCCCCATGTCCAAAAGCTCGATCCCCCAACCCGTGATGCACCTATGCAGAACACGCGGAGTGCATGGGCTGGTGCAAGGGGGGAAACTCAAGCCCTGGGGTGGGCAGGGCCACAGGGAGACCCGGAAACCCTCGCTAACCGCCACCCCCCGGTGGAGCCCGCCCTGTACCATCGTGGCTCCCCCATGGTGGTTGGCGGGGGATGGGGCGCGTGATCCCGCGACCCAGCCGCCGTGGCTGGACTGGGTCGCCCCCCAGATTGCGTGTTAGCCCAGGGGTGTCCCCCCCCTGGTTTCACCCCCACACCACGGTGAGGTCACGCGCCCCTGGGCGGCCGTGGGGGTGGGACAAGGAAAAAGCTGAAAAGGCATCACTTTTCTGCGGGAGTTTACATTGCTGTTGCACCGCATCACAGTCCACATCAGGCTCTGCAGTATCACCTTTTGAGGAATCTCCAGCAGTGCCAAGGGCACAAACAACGACACAGCCGAAAAAAATCACCCGAGACAACATCGCTCTACAACGGAAGGGCATCGTGGGGAAGCAAAAGTGTATCTTCTTGGGTTGGGGGCAGGGCTTAGAAGCTGGATGCACACACACACACACACACATGCACACACACACACACACACACACACACACACACACACACACACATACGCACCAGGTTGAACTTGGAGGAACCCAAGTTGCAAGCGGGTCCAGAGCACCATTTGTCTGTGGGAACATTATAGGATATCCGTGCACACCACATCCCCAACCATGATTTTCGTTGAAGCTCGCCTTTTTTCCCTTTGCATTGCTGCATTGTGTGTGTGTGTGTGTGTGTGTGTGTGTGTGTGTGTGTGCGTGTGTGTGGGCACACACGCGCATCCAAGTTTTCCATCTCCATCTGCGAGCACCTTTGGTGTGACGTCTCACTGACATCACTGACTTCGGGGCAATTTGCTGCACCAAGGGTCCATTCGCTGCAATACCATCTCGGGATAAAACAAAACATAAAATGCCCCCCCCTCCCCCCCGTGATGGCAATAAAATCAACCAGACCAGATACAAGTGCACAGCCGAGCAAGGGCGAAGGACCAAGCTCCAATTGTTAGGGGACAATGACATGGTAGGGCATGTGGTGAGTTAGGAACAAAGCACCAACAAAGCAATGATGTCCAAACAAAGAATTGTGGTGCCAAACAAAGAGGATGCCCTGCAACCAGCTCACAACAACTTGCAAGATTCTGGGAGCACTTGCTGTGGGATATTGTGATCAGGGCACAATTGGATTAGTCTCGTGTTGCAGGTGGAGTATACTAACCGCTGCGTGAGGTTCAACACAATCCAGCACTGCAAATGGAAAAAATGATACGTACGCACACACACGCACACACACGCACACACGCACACACGCACACAGACATGTGTGGGGACACACATCTTATTGGGAGGGTAGGTCAAACGGTGGTAGAGTCAGGGAAAGTCAACCCAAGCCCTTTCTCCAAATGGCAAATGACCATCAACTATGAACCCTCAAACATCAACTATGAACCCTCCCTCTGCTAATATTGGGACCACTCCACCAAGCAAGCATGAGCTATTTTCTCGGATGTTTTGCTTGACTTGCTTTCCATTCACCGATGAAATCCGTCGGTCCTCCATGCATCCTCTGCACCCTCTGCATCCTCTGCACCCTCCCCTGCTTCCCATGCAAGCAATAGAAATTGGTAAATTTCGACGTCTCTAGCCATGCGAGGGGCAGAATCAAGGGTGTGGGTGTTCTTGGAACTACTTCCTCTGACCGCTAGTTTTCGCCGCTGGTCGTTGGCGACCTTATAGTCCAGTCTTGAGTCAAGGCTGTCCAAGGGCCAAATGAAGTCACCGATGGCAAAAGAAATGGGCAAGGATTTCAATTTGCGACACCAGTGCAACTGCCAGCATCACGCAAAACATCCCCTTGTCTAGAAATGCTGAGGGCGTAGCAAGTAGTTTTTGGTTTGGTGGTGCGACTCGTCGCCTACAAACCACTTGGGGGTCGGAGCTCGGCATGACGGAAAGATCCAAGTGAGAAATGCATGCAATCGGCGGCATCTTGGTGGTGCTCAACAGATCAAAAAGGCGTGCAACTACGGACACAAGACAAGCCCTCACCACATGCAAAATTGGTTACGTTCTGCTTGAGCCCTTCCCCTTACGCCTCCCCTACACGGGATTTGGTCTGTTGCTTGCACTCCCCTTACCCTAAGCGCCAACAAGTCACTCTCATGTAATGTCGTGCATATAGCAAAGGCGGGGGGGTGCATGAAGTTCGAAGTGTATTGTCGTCGGTGCACAACGAAATGATTGTTTGGAAACACCGGTAAGCACATGGACAACCACAAATACAACCGGTAGGCGTTTCCCCTTGGGAAGTGGGTGTTCACTCACCCTCCATTTGCCGCCCCCAATCCAACCAATCTCCTCGAGTTGTTGCCACATAAGCTCGTAATACGAAGAGACAAAATGAATCGTGAGCACTTTGGTTGCTACTGCATGTCGCCACGTTGTCTTCCGTAGCCTTCGTCACTAGAGCCCGTCCAATCGTCATCCCAATAGCCAGGACCTTTACCGCCGTCGCAACCATCATCCGTCCAATATTCACCTGCATACCCACGAGCAGCCCCATTGTCATAGCCAGCCCACTCACCACCACCATCATCGGCCCAATGCTCACCATTAAAGCTACCACCGTAAGCTCCGTAGCCACCACGGCCTCCTGCGGCGTCGTCGTTTCCACAGCCCCGACGACCATAGTAGCCCACCTCGTTGCCACCACCGTAATCACTGGCAGAAACGGCCTCATAGTGACGGCCCGTGTTATAGGTCCAATTGATATTTATAGGGTCCCCGCCCATGCTCTGAACATTCGCCGCCTTCAATTTGCCATTTTCTTGAACAACATCAAATTGAACCTTTTCACCGGATTCAAGGGTTCGGAAGCCATTACCGCGAATCTTCGTCCAATGTACGAAGAGATCATCGCTTCCATTGTCGGGTATAATAAATCCATATCCTTTTTTTTCCTCAAAAAAGCGGACCACTCCGCTATAGGCCATCATGGCGAACCGCGTGCGGTTGAATAGCTTCCCAATAATGCCGGCACCGAGGAGGAACCCACCAACAATCGGCACGTGAATGCTCGACGGAGACAACGCTTGCACGTCACGGACTACATGTCGGGCGGTATCAACGGGTTGAGGTCCCACATCGACAGGAGCATGGGCAAATACCGACCGGACCGCGAGCCCTAGCAACGTGGCGAGAGACATTCAATTGAGACGTCGATGGTGGAGCATCACACGCTCGTCAAGACTTCGGCGGGAACTACACCTACGAGCACCATGCCTCCGTAGGAACGACTTAGGTTTGTGCAACGAACCACATTGTACACAATGTAGCCAGACCAACCCCGAGATACTGTTTACGGACGCTTACCCCGATATCTCCTCTCCAATTTGTTTTGGGCCAAGGCATATGGAGCGGGTCCCTTCCACCGCATGTGCAAAGCACCCATCTTCCTTTCTCAACTTCCTGATCTCAGCTTCATTTTGCCCTGTTACGGAGCCTTGCATGAAACTTAGAAGCGCAACACTGCCATCCTAAGGGCCCTGCCGACGAACAAATCCCGAAACCGGCAGTTTTGTGTACTTTATGCTTGTCCAAGGGTTTTGCCAATGTGGGAACCGAGGAACCTATTGCCGCACAAAACAAACGGGTTGAGTCCGACACGCTCACCAAGGCGCGCCCCCAACATGCAACGCATGCATCGCATGTGCGCGGTGGGCACCTCATGTAACATGTTCACACCATACTTATTGCGCCTCCGAGATTTGATGCGGTAGATAAACGCAATGATTGCGGGAATCTGCAAACATCAACCCCACTAAAAGTTTCATTCGATAGGCCTTCAAATGCTTCACTATTGCTAAAATTGGTGCGCAAAGATACCTGATGTGCTGGAATGGATGGGCGGATTGGTAAACGTGCCGGGCGTTGAGATTTGTGTGCTGGAGGTGGGGTAAGCGGCGTGTTTGGCGACGGGGTATTCATGCCACGTTGCCACTCCACAGGCTACAACGAGGCAAATACCAAGCACTAGAGTCATAATGCATGTCATGGCAGCGACACCCATTGGAGAACGTACCAAGGTTGTCGCTTCTGCATGTGAACAAAAGATATGAGCATGTTGAGGTGGTACACAAGGGGGGTGGGTCTCATTTTGCTACGTATTCGTTGATTCATGGTTGCATTTGGCTTGCATCATGAGTGTCAAACCGGGCACAAACACGAGACAGGTCAAACGTCTTACTTCGACACGCAGGCACTGAGTTCACTGTGGTAGGCGTGGTAGGGGATTATCCATGGTAGGAAAGTACTTCGAAGTGCCGCAGAACAGTGTGCGCAGATCCTAAAAAGCAGCCTGATTCCAGGAGGGTTAACTCTGGCGGCGAGTTAACCCTCCTGGAATCAGGCTGTTTTTAGGCTCTGCAGACGATACTCATTGTGACAGGGTTGGCGAGTTACTGTAACAGTATGGTCAGTAACCCTAACCCTATTCCCTCTGATTACCGAAGAGCGTAAGCTTGAGGTTCAACCCCGAGAAATGCTGCGAATGTCGGACACTTTCGCCTATATAATATAGCTTCCCTAGCTGGAGAAACTACCCTGCTAGCGCTGGGTTCCCGGCGGCGAGTTAACCCTCCTGGAATCAGGCTGTTTTTAGGCTCTACAGACGATACTCATTGTGACAGGGTTGGCGAGTTACTGTAACAGTATGGTCAGTAACCCTGACCCTATTCCCTGTGATTACCGAAGAGCGTAAGCTTGAGGTTCAACCCCGAGAAAAGTTGCGAATGTCGGACACTTTCGCCTATATAATATAGCTTCCCTAGCTGGAGAAACCACCCAGCTAGCGCTCGGTTCCCGGCGGCGAGTTAACCCTCTTGGAATCAGGCTGTTTTTAGGCTCTGCAAACGATACTCATTGTGACAGGGTTGGCGAGTTACTGTAACAGTATGGTCAGTAACCCTAACCCGATTCCGTGTGATTACCGAAGAGTGTAAGCTTGAGGTTCCACCCCGAGAAAAGTTGCGAATGTCGGACACTTTCGCCTATATAATATAGCTTCCCTAGCTGAAGAAACCACCTAGCTAGCGCCGGGTTCCCGGCGGCGAGTTAACCCTCCTGGAATCAGGCTGTTTTTAGGCTCTGCAGACGATACTCATTGTGACACGGTTGGCGAGTTACTGTAACAGTATGGTTAGTAACCCTAACCCTATTCCCTGTGATTACCGAAGAGCGTAAGCTGGAGGTTCCGGCCCGAGAAACGCTGTGAATGTCGGACACTTTCGCCTATATCAAACGGCCTTCGGCCTGTGGAACCTCGAGCGTCAAACGGGTTGTGAAAGAAAATTTTGTAAACAAAATCCGCAAACTAACTGATTTGTGTTTCATGGTACCCTCCAATGTACCCGGCTAAACCCATTACCGTGCCTAAAGGCTGGGTACCTTTGCTCAGATTGTGGGTAGGTACGTATGGGCACCGAGACGGGCACACGATAGTTGCTTCAATGATAGGCACACACACCCAAATTTCAAACAAGATGTCGAAGAATCTTTTGAAATGAAAATCCGTAAACTAATAGATATGTTCCAATGTAACCCGGAAAACTCATTTTACATTTTACTATCTATTGTCTTTCACTCTTTTTGGCAAGGGGGCCCCTTTGCACCCAACCCTTGTCTGCAACATCTTTATGCTAGGATGTTGTCCGCAATATGACACCTTGGCAACAATGTGAAGTGGAGACAGCTTACCTTTTCAACGTTTGTGCTTCCAACCTACGTGGCAAAAGGAGGCCACATGGGCCAACATTGATGTTTTGCAAGTCATTTTGGTGCAAAGGAAAGGTAGTGGGTTCAATGCTTGAGCCATGGTGTATGACCATGGGCATGGCAAGCTAGCATGTTAAGCGAGCTCTAAGCTATTAAGCGCACAAAATGACTAAACTGGGTGAACTATATTAAAATCCGAAAAACTTGGATCTGCCGAAAATTGAATCAATGTAGTTTTGGACCTTATTCACGATTTTGGCATCCAAACTTGAGCACTGTGCATCAAGATGCCAAAATTGCGGATATGCACCGCCGATCCGGAAATCGCGCTCTTTCGCATATGATAATTTCACAGGTGCTCATCGCTACGAATTTTCACACAGCAATGCATTCGGATCGATTTCTGGCGGCAGAAATCGAAATCGCAAAATCCGCCCGATGCCAGACGGCGCGCGCGCGCGCCGCCTGTTGGCGATATAGACCGAAGCTGTATCATATATATATATACATATATATATACATATATATATATATATATATATATATACACACATATGTATATATATATATATATACATATGTATACATATATATATATATATATATATATATATATATATATATATGGAGCCACCTAGAGTTGGGAGAGGGGTGTAGATTGGAGGATATATATATATATATATATATATATATATATATATATATATATATATATATATATATATATATATATATATATATATATATATATATATATATATATATATATATATATATCCTCCAATCTACACCCCTCTCCCAACTCTAGGTGGCTCCACCACACTGCTCCAAGGTACGTGCGAAGGGCACAACGTGGTGCATACATGTGGTGGAAAGGGCTAAACTCGGTCAAAACGGGCTCAAAATGGGCTAAAAACACGTGTTTGAGCATCCCGAATGGTCCGGCATCACTTTTGGAAAAACGTGTTTTTGACCCATTTTTGACCCATTTTAGGTCCCAAAATGGCCAATTTTCAAGGCATTTTGGGAGTTTCCAGGAGCGAAAACCCGTCCCCACGGGCTCAAAATGGGCTAAAACCACTTGTTTGAGCATCATAAATGGTCCAGGATCACTTTTGGAAAAACGCATTTTTGACCCATTTTTGACCCATTTTTGGTCCCAAAACGGCTCGTTTTCAAGGCATTTTGGGATTTTCCATGGCCCAAAACACGCCACCACGGGCTCAAAATGGCCCAAAAACACTTGTTTGAGCATCCCAGGTGGTCTAGGAACAACTTTGGAAAAAATGATTTTTTTCGCCCTCGGGACCCTGGTGGACCCACCGTTGGCCCCCACTGTGCGTGGGCTGGCCGGCCCTCCGGCTGCACCAAGTGACCACTGGTACGGGGGTCTACGTGTCTCGTTGGGCCATTCTGAGGCTTGGAAACCGTAAAAGGTGGGGGATTGCGGGTGGACTAGGTGCCCTAGGAATTCGTTTTTGAGCCACGTAGCCCAAGATGCGGCCCGTTCTTGGTTTCGGGGTGCCGGTGCACATTGCGCAGTTCTTGGGGCTTTTTGGCGCCTTTTTGGGCCCTTTCTCGGACATATCGTAGAGTTAGAGGACACCAAAGTTCCCTTGGTCACGAGAAAGTCAAGCCGCACGTGGAGTGTAGCAGCCGTTTGCCTTCGTTTGGCTCTTTTGAACCCTTACTAGGGCTGTTTTGGGCGAAAAAAGGCTGTTTTTGGCCCAAAACTGCGCAGATTTGGGAGGGCACCTCCCGACTTGGCGCCAACGCCCCGGGGCGCCACCGGTGAGTTTTTGGCTCAAAACTTGGATCTGGCAGGGCCACCACCTAGGCTCCAATATGGCTACATGGGGAAAAGATCCAAAGCGTTGGGACGGAGTAATGGCCAAAACGGCACGGAGACGTGTTGTTGTTGTTGTTGCTTGCTTGCTTGCTTGTTACCTAAATTTAAGGGGGGAGGGGTGGAGTAATATATATATATATATATATATATATATATATATATATATATATGTATATATATATATATATATGTATATATATATATATATATATATATATATATATATATATATATATATATATATATATATATATATATATATATATATATATATATATATATATATATATATATATATATATATATATATATATATATATATATATATATATATATATATATATATATAT
The DNA here is from genome assembly GCA_964036045.1 of Eutreptiella sp. 'Long Island Sound 2002'. NCBI lineage: Eukaryota > Euglenozoa > Euglenophyceae > Eutreptiales > Eutreptiaceae > Eutreptiella > Eutreptiella sp. 'Long Island Sound 2002'. The sequence goes on from OZ038382.1 coordinate 118,178,948, forward strand.
ATATATATATATATATATATATATATATATATATATATATATATATATATATATATATATATATATATATATATATATATATATATATATATATATATATATATATATATATATATATATATATATATATATATATATATATATATATATATATATATATATATATATATATATATATATATATATATATATATATATATATATATATATATATATATATATATATATATATATATATATATATATATATATATATATATATATATATATATATATATATATATATCCTCCAATCTACACCCCTCTCCCAACTCTAGGTGGCTCCACCACACGGCTCTAAGGTACGTGCGAACGGCACAAAGTGGTGCATACATGTGGTGGAAGGGGCTAAACTCTGTCAAAACGGGCTGAACATGGGCTAAAAAGACTTGTTTGAGCATCCGAAATGGTCCAGGATCACTTTTGGAAAAATGCGTTTTTGACCCATTTTTGACCCATTTTTGGTCCCAAAATGGCCCATTTTCAAGGCATTTTGGGATTTTCCATGAGCCAAAGCACGTCATCACGGGCTCAAAATGGGCTAAAACCACTTGTTTGAGCATGATAAATGGTCCAGGATCACTTTTGGAAAAATGCGTTTTTGACCCATTTTTGACCCATTGTTGGTCCCAAAACGGCCCATTTTCAAGGCATTTTGGGATTTTCCATGGCCCAAAACGCGCCACCACGGGCTCAAAATGGCCCAAAAACATTTGTATGAGCATCCCAAGTGGTCTAGGAACAACTTTGGAAAAAATGATTTTTTTCGCCCCGGGGACCCTGGTGGACCCACCGTTGGCCCCCACCGTGCGCGGGCCGGGCTGCCCTCCGGCTGCACCAAGTGACCACTGGTACGGGGGTCTACGTGTCTCGTTGGGCGATTTTGAGGCTTGGAAACCATAAAAAGTGGGGGGTCGCGGGTGGACTAGGTGCCCTCGGAATTCGGTTTTGAGTCCCGTAGCCCAAGATACGGCCCGTTCTTGGTTTCGGGGTGCCTGTGCACATTGCGCAGTTTTTGGGGCTTTTTGGCGCCTTTTTGGGCCGTTTCTCGGACATATCGTGGAGTTAGAGGGCACCAAAGGTCCCTTGGTCACGAGAAAGTCAAGCCGCACGTGGAGTGTAGCAGCCATTTGCCTTCGTTTGGCTCTTTTGAACCCTTACTAGGGCTGTTTTGGGCGAAAAAAGGCTGTTTTTGGCCCAAAACTGCGCAGATTTGGGAGGGCACCTCCCGACTTGGCGCCACCGCCCCAGGCCGCCACCGGTGAGTTTTTGGCTCAAAACTTGGATTTGGCAAGTGGGGGCCAACGGTGGGTCCACCAGGGTCCCCAGGTCAAAAAAAATCATTTTTTCCAAAGTTGTTCCTAGACCACTGGGGATGCCCAAACAAGTGTTTTTAGGCCGTTTTGAGCCCGTGGTGGCGCGTTTTGGGCCATGGAAAATCCCAAAATGCCTTGAAAATGGGCCGTTTTGGGACCAACAACCGGTCAAAAATGGGTCAAAAACGCAATTTTCCAAAAATGATCCTGGACCATTTATTATGCTCAAACAAGTGGTTTTAGCCCATTTTGAGCCCGTGTCAACGGGTTTTGGCTCATGGAAACCCCAAAATGCCTTGAAAATGGGCCATTTTGGGACCAAAAATGGGTCCCAAATGTGTCAACAACGCGTTTTTCCGAAAGTGATCCCGGACCATTTGGGATGCTCAAACAAGTGTTTTTGGCCCGTTTTGAGCCCGTTTTGACCGATTTTAGCCCCTTCCATCGCATGTATGCACCACTTTGTGCCCTTCGCACGTACCTCAGAGCTGTGTGGTGGGGCCACCTTGAGTTGGGAGAGGGGTGTAGATTAGAGGATATATATATATATATATATATATATATATATATATATATATATATATATATATATATATATATATATATATATATATATATATATATATATCTATATATATATATATATATATATATATATATATATATATATATATATATATATATATATATATATATATATATATATATATATATATATATATATATATATATATATATATATATATATATATATATATATATATATATATATATATATATATATATATATATATATATATATATATATATGTATATATATATATAGATGCCTGCCGATTCGCCCACCCCCAGCCGCCGGTGCAGCGGGGAGTACCCCAAGAATTGCTCCTGATCCTCCAGGCCATGGCCCGTGTGGGGGCCCTCAGCCTAGACCGCAGCCAGGACCACGGCCGGGGCCACGGAACGTTGCTGCAGGAAGCGGTGGTAAAGGCGCAAGGGGGAGGGCTCCCAGCGGTGGGGTATGCGGTGGAGAGTGGGGGCCTGACCGAGTGGGCGGTGGCGTTGCCATGTGGCATGGCGGCCCTGCTCACTCCGCACCCGGTGGTCCCGTTGTGGGACGTGGTCGCCGTCCAGGAAGCCAATCTGGGATGGGTGTGCACATGGCATACACAGCCCGCCGGCATGGACCCTCGCGAGTGGCAGGCTAAGGCGGTCGTGACGTACCTGTCCTGGTCGTTGCCGGCAGCGCCGGGTGCGTGGGCGCAGTGGTGGGACAGGGCGCTCAGCTGGGCGAGGGATGGCAGTGCTGTGGCGGCCTGCCCTGACCTCCCGCGCGAGCCCGTCTCAGTCCAGCCGTGGACTGTCTCCCTGCATCTCCCCACGGTGACGGCTCGTCTTGCGGCCACAGACCCGGAGGTCTCGCTGCTGGGAGACCGAGAGGGGCCAGGGCTTCGCCTGGGCCAGGGGCTGGAAGTTCGCACCGCCCGCCTCCCCAGCCCTGTGGACGGGGACATCCTAGAGGGACTCCCCTTCACGCGGGCTGGCGGGGCTGATGTGTGGACCGCTGTCCGTCGCCAGCTCCCAGACGCGTGGCCCCAGGTGTACCGGCCCCCTGGTCACGAGCGTCTGGTGGGAGTGGAATGGCGCGTGTGGGCCGCCAACAGCCCGTGCCCACCGGTGGTGGTCCTGCCCAGGAGAACCAACCACCCCAGCTGGGAGACCGTGGCGGTCTTGTGGGGATGGGTGGCGGTCCGTGGGGCCGATGGCCACGTCTTCACTGCCCCACGGGGCACGGTGATCGAGACCGACGGGGGCACAGCGTTGCAGCTCACGGCAGAGCCCCTGACCACGCATGCTGTGGTGGCCGTCCTCCAGTGGGGTGCAAACAAGCCACAGCCCTGGCGCGATCAGGTCGCTAGGGCTGTTTGGCGGGACCTGCCGGTCCTTAAGGCCGCCGTCTGGTCAGGAGGAGCAGGGCGGCATCTCCCGGGCGCGCTCCCATGGCTGCGGGGCTGCGGAGACGCCTCTCCCCCACCGGCTGAGCTGCGGGGCGCCCTGGAGCACCTGTACTCCAAGCCCAGGCACCAGTTCCTGGTGGCCAGGGACCATGGGGTGGAGCTCAGCGACGACGTGGTCGCGCTGGCAGCCGACGTGGTGCAGTGCCTGGCCCCCCACGCCATGATGCTCCCGAGGGAGGGGTGGGAAGGCCAGCGGCACGACCAGACCCCGGCTGCCCTCCTCATTGCGAGGTACGCCGAGCTGGGGGGCTCAGAGGCGGTGTACCTCGACCGGTTGGAGACGCCGAGCATGCGGCACTGGACGGCCGACCACCTCGTGGCCCCTGACATGCGGTTGGCCGTGGACCCGCTGGGCCGGCCTGTGGTGTCGGGGGCCCCGCCCCAGTGGCCGCACACGTGGGACATGGCGGTCCGGACGATGCGCATGGCACCCAGGGGCCAGAGGGCGGGATGGCCGGGTGCAGAGCATCTGCTGGCGGAGGCCCGGGCGGCACAGGTGCAGCAGCCGGCCGGCAACACCAAGGACTGTGGCGTGTGCGCCCTCATGTCCGCCGTCGGTACCCTCCTCAGGGTGCCGAGGCAGGGCAACCTCCTGTCCGCGCTGGACAGGCGTTGGGTGGCGGCGGTGGTCCTCAACAGGGACATGGAGCCCATCGCGCATGTGCCGTCCCTGGGGGAGCTGCCTGCAGCGGTGTTGGATGCCCTGCCGGCGCCCCGCACGCCCTTGGACCTGGCGAACGTCCCGCACAACGTGGGGCTGCCCGGGGCGCGCATGCAACATGCCCTGCTGTGTATGGCGGCGGCGGCGGACGGGGGGATGTCCATGCTGGCGACGGTGTCCCTGCAGCACGTGCAGGACGCGATGCAGCAGCAGCGGATCCATCCCCCCCAGCCGTGGGAAGAAAGCGCCAAGCGGTGGTTGAGGGTGGAGAGGGTGCCTTCCACCCATACGGTGGGCATGGCGGATATGGGGCGACTGGTGGTGTTGGAGGGGGCGGAGTATTGGGCCTGTGTTCGGGTGGAAACAGGGGGACTGGAGTGGGTCGTAGTCACCGTGTGCCGGCTCAGGAGGCAGCAGTCCAGGGCCCCGGCCCGCTACCGGGTGTTCCGGGAGTGCCTCAGTGGGCTGGGGCCGGTGCGCAGGGCGCACGGGTGCACGGCCGAGGACATCCCGCCGGCGCCGGCGGTCTTTGTGGAGGTCACGCGGCCGCCGGTGATCCAGGGGCAGGACGTCTGGCCCATAGCTCCGAGCAACATGTGGCAGGCTGAGCATGCAGCTGGCATGTGCAGGGCGCTGCAGGGTCACGCGGCGGCCCTCCCCAGGGCCCCGGCGGCGCAGTCCTCCAGCAACAGGCCGGCGGCCTCGCTGGCACTCCTGCATAGCGTGTCGCGGGCGTGGTGCTGGGTTGTGGCGGCGTTGGAGCCCCATTCCTCGGCGCTGCGCCTGTACGATCGCGGAGAGGGCACGGTGCTCACGGTCCGCCCCGCCGACCTGGAGGCCCTGCACCTTAGTGCACTGAGTGGCGACGGGGGCGACGCGCTGTACCTCCAAGGGACCGTGGCAGGCGCGGCCGCGACACGCTTCCGCCGGCAGAGCGGAGGAGATGCCCTCCGCCTGGTCATGGCGGAGAACATGGGGCCGTGGCTCCGGGCATTCTCCACGTCCAAGTGGAAGGTCGAGGGCGACCGGGAGAAGTTCGCCGACGCGTGGCGCCGCTGGGTGGAGGAGCAGTTTCCCGTGGGGGGAATGCTGCACCTGCCGCAGCCACCAAGCGTGCCACCAGTACGGCCTGCGGCACCCCCGGCCGCGGCGGCGAGGCAGGCCCCGAAAGCGGCGCCCAAGCCGCCGCCCAAGAGGGGCCAGCCGCCTCAGTATGGCGGCTATGCCAACATTCGGTACGTGCTGCAGCACTTCGCCGGTGACTTGGCCACGGAGCAGTCTGGGACAAAGACGATCAACGTCTGCCCCTGGTCTCGGCTGGATGGGGCTGGTCACTGCACATGGAAAGCTGGCACGCACTGCCGCCCTACCCACCTCCACCCCAAGGACCTGCTGGACCACATCCAGCGGGACCATGCGACTGATCCGGCGCAACGGGACCAGGCGCTGGCCATGCTGACTGGCGTTATGCCGGGGGGCCAGGCGGGGCCTTTCGCGTCGGCCCAGGCGGGGTCCAGAGCGCTCACGCTGCCCACGGGTGCCCGCCCTGCGGCGGAGCACGGGGCGTCGCCGTCGGCAGCACGATCTGGAGCGACTGAGTCTGCAGCACGGCGTGGGGCAGTGACTTCTACGGGGAGTACGGCGGCAAGTACATCCGGCGGACAGGCAGAGGGGGGGCCCGCCGCATCTGCCGGGTCTCAGCAGGCGACGACCGCCTCGGGCGGAGGCCCACGGGGACAGGGGCCACCTCGCCGGCCGCCCGCGCCGGGTGCGGGTGGTCCCCCTGAACCTGCTGGTGGCCCCCCTCCGTCCAGTGATCCGGATCCGGCGGGGGGCCCCGATCCACACGTGCAGCCATGAAGGGGCCCCGCCTCCGACACCCGAGCGGCGGTGTCCTGGAACGTCCAGGGCTCGATGCGGGGGGACGGCGTACCAGTGGCCCCAGGTATGCTCGACGGTGAAGCGGTGGCGGCGGGCATCATGAAGGCCGAGGGTGCCATCCTGGGCCTATTCCAGGAGACCGGCCTGCAGGACCCTCAGGGTGTGGTGCACTCGGAGAAACAGTGGCGTCACCACGGGTATCATGCGTACCCAGGGGTGGATGCCCAGGCGGCGTCGGCGGCGGCGGTGCGCGGCGGGCTCTTGATTGCCCTTCGGGCGGACGTGTTCGCCGCGGAGGAAGTTCGAGATATCGTGGACATCGTGCCGGGCAAGGCCATGGCCCTCGATGTGGTGACCGCAGGTGGCACCCTCACGGTCATCAACGTCCACGGCCCGGGTAGCGGCGGCGACTCCTGGGCGTCTAAGGCGTCCTTCTGGGCTGACGTGGCCATGTACGCGGCGGCCAAGAGCGCGGGTGGCACCAGGGCCGTGCTCCTCGGAGGGGACTTCAACGTGTGGCTGGAGTCCCCGTGGCACCCCACCACGAGGAGGTTCCAAGCCCTGTGGGAACAGTGTGGTTTCCACAGGGCAGGCCCGGAACGGGAGGAGGACAGGAGGCCCACGAGGGCAGGGCACCGACTGGACTCCTTCCTTCTAAACTCGCCTCTGGTCCCATGGGCGGCGCGTGAGCGCCCACACTTGGCGCCGGGGCGGTCTCCTGCGTCACTGGGGTCGGATCATGGCCCTGTGGTCCTGGACATCCCGCTGGCGGTGGCCGGCAAGGAGAGGGTCACCAGGATGGCCTACTCGCACGCCCAAGGCAGGCTGCATGCCATACGCCCGGACTCCCCGGGGGTTCGTGAGGCGGTAGCGGCAGTACTGCAGACGGCCTGCGGGGACCGGCGGCTACAGGCGTGGCTCTCGTCGGACCAGGACACTGCCACCATGGGCACGTCAGAGGTGCAAGCGGTCTTTGACCTGCTCTACGCCTTCCGTGATGACGTGTCCAGGGTCACGGGAGTGCGCATGCCTTCAGGCGTGGACCCGCAGTACCCGTACGGGCAGGCGGAAACGGAGGCGTCGTTGGACCAGGTCCTCTCGGATCAGCAGGCCCTGGCCTGGCGCGCCCATCAGCTGTGGCAACGGGACGCGGCGGCGGCCGGACTTCACTCCCAGGAAGCGACTGCCCTGCTACAGCACCTCCGGCGAGTGGACCCCGACCTGTCCCCCTCCTCGGTAGAGGACCTACGTGCCGCGTTGGACCAACAGCTCCACCAGCTGGAGACACGCGTGGAGGAGCTGCGGGATGTCCTCAGGAGCAACAGGCGCCGGTCCATCAAGGACTACTGGCGGGGCAGGGTACCGGATCTGCAGCTCCGATGGACGGCGATACGGGGGGCCATGAACGTGGTGAACTATGCCCCGTCAGGCCTATGGTCCGTACGCGTCCACGAGTCGGAGAAGGTGCTCTTGGAGGCCTCGGACGTCATTGGCGAGGTCCAGAGGTTTTGGGAGGCGCTGTACGCCAAGCGGCTTGTGAACCTGCCGGCCTTCGAGCGGCTGGTCCGGGCCCACATTCCCAAAGGGGTGCCGGAGGAATGGAGGTCGGTGCAGGACTACACCATGCAGGACCTTAAAGACGCCGTGAGGCAGGCCGTGGCGGACGACAAAGCTCCGGGGTCCAACCAGGTCACGGCTGCCCTCATAGCGGAGCTGCCTGAACCGGTGCAGGGGCTCCTGGTGCATGCGTACAGGGCAATCCTACGGGGTGCGGACGTCCCGGAGTCCTGGCACGAGGCCATTATCTGGCTGATGCCCAAGGGCACAGCCACGGGCAATCTGGACGAGTACAGGCCGATAGCGCTGGGGCAGCAAGACATGCGAATGCTCATGACTCCCCTCATGCGGAGGTTCACAGCTGTTCTGGCACGCAAGGGACTGGCCGCGGACTGGCAGTTCGGAGCCATGCCGGGCTCCACGGCGGCTGCCCCGGTGTTCCTGGCCCAGCGCAGGCTGCAGCGTGGGCCGGAGGAAAACCACGTCCTGGCCTTCGATGTGTCAAAAGTCTTTGACACAGCGCCGCACGGAGCGCTGGCGCTCCTCCTGCGCCACATGGGTGTCCCGGAGGAGCTCATCAGGCTCTTCCACACCCTCAGCTGCGGGTCTCTGGTGCGCATCGTCACCGCGCACGGCCCGACGCCGAGCATACGGCTCCACAGGGGCCTGCGGCAGGGCAGTGCGGAGAGCGCTGTGCTCTACCTCCTCCTTTTGGAGCCTCTCCTGCGGAGCCTCGCCTGCAAGGCGCGGGGAGATGCTCGCCATGCGGTGCCACCCCTGGTACAGGCGTACTGTGATGACCTCCTGTTGATAGCGCACTCCCTGCCGCAATTCCTGGAGTATGCGGCGGCGATAGCGCGGTATCTCACTGACATGGGCATGTCCCTCAACGTGGGCAAATGCGCCTATGCCAATACTGCTCGCATCCCTTCGATTATGGTGTACCTGAACCCGGGGGACACAGCGGCCCCATGGGTATGCTTACGTGCCAAGGGCACGGTACCATACTTGGGCCTGCGCCTCGATCCCAGGGGGATGGCGACCATGAAGGAGAAACATGTACTCCGGTGTGAAGCTCTGCTGGGCTGGTGCAAGAACACGTTAGGGCCGGCGTCGGTGCCTCATGAGGTGATGGCGGCTGTGGTTGGAGGCATCGTGCGGTACGCGGCGCCCTACCTGTCCGACACGGCGGACGCAGTGAACAAACTGAATACTGCCATCAAGGCTGCGGCCCTGCAATTCGAGAAGCTGCCCAAGGACCTGTCCAACGTGGCAGTGCGGTCGGGTCATGGGTTACGGTTGGCGGATGTCCAGGTTATATGCCGCGACTCCGTCGTGGCGACCATGGCTCAGCTCACCCACCACAGGTCGACGACAGTCCGGGATGAGCTGCAGGCCATGCTCCGGGACATGCACGTGCAGTACGGAGTATGCGGGCAGTTCATGGTGCCCTCTGCGTCATTCGCCACACACGCTGGCAATACGTGGGTTGACAGGGTACTCAGAGCGATGGGGACGTTGCGCGTAGGACTTCTCATGCCATCGTCGGTGTACTCGTGTGTACACGCCCATCTGCCGCAAGTGCAGTCGGCGGGGCGGAAGTGGGTGTCCCAATCCTATACCTTCAAGGGTAGGGACATCTGCATTCTCTCGGGGCCCCGCACAGATGCGACAGTACAGTCCCTGACTGATCCCGCAAATGACCTCCTGCATGCGCGGCTCCCCTGCCCTGCGCCTGGGCACTGGGCGGTCCAGCTTCAGGAGTGCCATGAGGACCACCTGCACCTTCCGCACGCGGGAGTAGGGCCCCACCAGCTGGACCACGTGTGGCTCACGGGGCTCCGCGACGTCTTCCGGCCGCAGCTGCCCCGTCCGTTGACTCACCGGCTAATACACCCGGTGCGCCGAAAGAAGGCCAGCTAACGTAATAGACAGTCCGCTGCGGGGGACGTGTATGTGGTGGGCGGATACAGGGAGGAAGGATGGGACCCAGCCAACCCGGGGCTGTCCATGCCGTTCGTCCCGCTAGCCGCCCTCCTGTTTCTATTGGGGGACGTCTTTGAGGGCTACCAACAGCAAGACGATCCGGCGTCCGTCCCCCTATTCACTCCACACGCCGGGGGCGGCATAAGCCCGCCACCACTGTGGGTTGTGCACGGGCGGCCAGCGTTTTCCAGGGCGTGCGCGGCGGTGCACAAGTGCAGCGAGTGGGCAATTGTCCTTCTGCTGCCACCAGGCCCAATCCCGGATCCGGATGAGTACTCGGTCCCGGAAGTGGTCCGGATGTCCAATGTGCCGCACGATCCGCACGTCGCCGTCACGTCGTTGCGTGATGGCGGCGCAGTGGAGCAGGGGTCTGTGGTGGTATACCAGCCTTCCTGCTCCGCAACGGTTTTGGGGGCGGAGTATACCACCGCCCTGGACGCCATAAAGTCAGTCTGCGGATGTGACCTGGCCTGGAGACCACACGCGGTATATCGACCGGGGGTGGTCCTGTCCCCGGAGCTCACGGCCTCCAGTGCGGCGTCCCTGAAAAAGGTGGTGCAGAGCCCCCACTCCGACGTGGCGTGGCTGGAGCCCCACCGGTACGGCTGGGTGCCGGTGGCGACTAAAGTCACATCGTCTGACGCGTCGCCCCAGGGAGACGACGCCACAAACGTGGCGGTGGCCAGCCACGGAATCCCCACGTGGACGGGTGCCATCTACGGCACGGTCCCGGAGGCAGAGATCATTGGCGCGGCGGGGTACTTGTTGCAAACGCCCCCGTCAGCGTGCACGGTACACGTGGTGGATGCGTCCGTCATAGCAGCGCATCTCCGCAGGGCGCAGGAGGCCCTGTACCGTGGCATCAAGGGGCCGACATCACATCTGGTCAATCAGCACGCACTGAGCTGGATAGTGGAGGGGCTGCGGCGGCTGCCGCGCCGAGTTGGGGGGCCGCACCACTGGGTGGTGAGGCAGAGCTCGCACTTGGCGGCGGTCCCGCTCGAGGCACCGGACTCTGCCGCGGCCCGTGCAATGACCCCGCCTGTCCATCTTGTCCTGCCAAAGGAGCACGCCATCCTCTTGGTGCCGGGGGATAATGGTGAGCTCGAGCCGCGTGTGCCATCCATGCAAGCCCTTCAGCAAGTCCGAGAGATGGAGTGGCGTTCGCTAGCGGCTCGCACCAGGGCGCACACGCCACTGGCTGGCGCCTGCGAGGCGATGCCCCTGGGAGCTGTGCACCACAGCCCAACGCACAGGAATATGCTGCGGGCACGTGACGGTCGCTTGTCCACCAGGCAGGTCATGCGACGGTGGAGACAAAAGCTCACGCGTATGGCAATACCAGCCCACCCCTGTATCTTCTGTGGGGGGCCGGAGGAGGACATTGGCCACATGCGCCTACTGTGTGCGCGGGACGAGGAGGTGGCTGGGCTCCTGTGCAGGCGTGTGGAGGAGTTCACGGCGGAGCTACCCCTGACAGACAGGGCGGTGGAGTTCGTGGCGTGGAGGGAGCACGGCTGCAGGTGGACTGAATCCCTGATGGCGGGTGTCGTCCCCGGGGACCTAAAGCGGCTGTTCGCTGCGGTGCGAGCGGCGTCGTCTCGGGGCCCTGCCAAGGCCAGGCTCTTTGTGGAGGACACGGTCCAGATTGGGGAAGATGTGTATGCCCGCAGGAACCATCGGCTCACCCAGATCATGCAGCTGCCGATGCAAGATCGAAGGAGGGCGGTATACGCGTTCCTGCGCGGTGACACACCCTTCTGCCCGCCGGCAGGGAGGATCCTGCAGCGTCTGCCGTGGAACCCGTTTGCCGGCCTCCCCGGCGACCTGCGGGCAACCTTTCGGAGGGCACCGCTGCACGCACTGCTGGTGTCGCGGTCGTGCATCGAGCATGAAGAGGCCCTGTCCTTGTTCCCGCACTGGATGGCAGCTGTGGCGCAGGCCTTCGACCTGTGGATCCGTTCCTGGGTGGCGCGGGACATCACGGCATTCAGGGAGTCGTCCCACGTGGTGTCGGCGCAATCGTGGGCCCAGGTGCGTGGTACCATGGTGAGAAGCCCTGACGGCCAGAGTGATCCCTGGCTCCAGGT